>CAUYQU010025709.1:0-127256 GCA_963574635.1 Cheracebus regulus
GGAAGGAAGAAAGAAAAAGAAAACAAATTCCAGGTGTGATGTGTGATCACAGGAGAAGGGGGTTTTCTCTTCTCCTGCAGAGACGCGGCCTCTGTGGGAAGCATGACTACTGTGGTTTGGAAAAGCACCTGTGTCAGAGCCCAGGGCTTCTAGTCGGGGTCTGCTCCACTGAGAGATTCTCCTGGCTGGCTGATCAAATAGGAATGTTTCTGGTCAGGCAGAGGTTTTTTGTTTTTTGGTTTTTTTTTGCGATGGAGTCTTGTGTAGGCTGGAGTGCAGTGGGATGACCTTGGCTCACTACAGCCTCTGCCTCCTGGGTTGAAGCGATTCTCCTGCCTCTGCCTCCAGAGTAGCTGGGAGTACAGGCACCTGCCACCACACCTGGCTAATTTTTGTATTTTTAGTAGAGCTGGTGGGGGGCAGTCTCGCCATGTTGGCCAGGCCAGTCTCGAACTCCTGACTTCAAGTGATCCTCTATAATGAAAACTGAAGGCCAAGCACAGTGGCTCTTATCTGTAATCCCAATGTTTTAGGAAGCCAAGGCAGGAGGATCATTTGAGGTCAGGAGTTTGAGACCAGCCCAGGCAACATAATGAGACATCATTGTTACAAAAATTTTAAAAATAATAATAATGCATGGTGTTGCATGCCTTTATTCCCAGCTACTCGGGAGATGGAGGCAGGAGGATTGCTAGAGTCCAGGAGTTCAAGGTTACAGTGAGCTAGGATCACACCACTTCACTCCAGCCTGAGTGACAGAACAAGACCTTGTCTTAAAAAAACAAACAGGCCAGGCGCGGTGGCTCATGCCTGTCATCCCAGCACTTTGGGAGGCCAAGGCGGGTGGATAACAAGGTTAAGAGATTGAGACCATCCTGGCCAACATGGTGAAACCTCATCTCTACTAAAAATACAAAAATTAGCTGGGCATGGTGGTGCACACCTGTAATCCCAGCTACTTGGGAGGCTGAGGCAGGAGAATCACTTGAACCCGGGAAGCAGAGGTTGCAGTGAGCGGAGATCACGCCACTGTACTCCAGCCTGGCGACAGAGCAAGACTCCATCTATGAAAGAAAGAAAGAGGCCAGGCGCAGTGGCTCAAGCCTGTAATCCCAGCACTTTGGGAAGCCGAGGCGGCCGGATCACGAGGTCAGGAGATCGAGACCATCCTGGCCAACATGGTGAAACTCCGTCTCTACTGAAAACACGAAAATTAGCTGGGGGTGGTGGCGCACGCCTGTAGTCCCAGCTACTCGGGAGGCTGAGGCAGGAGAATTGCTTGAACCCAGGAGGTGGAGATTGCAGTGAGCTGAGACTGTGCCACTGCACTCCAGCCTGGTGCCTGGCGACAGAGAGGGTCTCACCATGTTGGTCTTTGAACTTCTGACCTCAAGTGATCCTCCCACCTCAGTCTCTCAGAGTGCTGGGATCACAGGCGTGAGCTACCGTGCCCAGTCTAGCTTTGCCACTCCTGCTGTGCACCCCTCTTTGAGCCTCAGAGGGGTCCCTGGCCTTGACATCTCCCCCACCCTGGGCCACAGGACCAAGGGCTGGTGACTGATGAATTCGAAAACTAGACGGGGGCCCTGGAGAATGACAGAGGAGGGCACGGTGGCCAGGGAGCAATTCCATCCTGGAATTATCTGCGGGCTCCCTCTAGCCCAGTCTCCTCCTCTCCTGGGCTGGCCCCCCCCTCCTCCCGGGAATGCTGCCAATGCTAGGGATATGCTGAGGCCTGCTCTTCGCCTAAATGAAGTCTCTGCTGCCAGCATTAGCTTATTTTCTGCAGAAAGCAAATTAAAGGGGCTGCTGAGGAAGGTATTTGGATCGTTAGGGGCCACTCCCAGAGTCCTTGCACCTGTCTGGGGTGGATCTGGCCCCGGGGGCCACCATGGTCCCCGGGGCCCAGTCCTAGGCCCCTTCCTGGAATTCCCCTCCCCAACCTCTGCTCCTGCACGTCCAGCTTTCTTTTCAAAGCCTCCCTGGCCACGGTGGGGAGGGGGAACCTGCCTGCTTTGTGCCTCTGGCTCCAGCATCAGAACGGCCAGCTGCCTGTCCCTCTGCAGGCTGTTGGCCTCTCAAGGTCACAGACTGTGTCTTTAAGTCTCACTACATTTTTTTCTGATTATAAAAGCAGTCAATTTCACCATAGAAATGCCGGGAAATAAGGATGGGGGTGGTGGCACGTGTCTGCAGTTCCCAAGATTTGGGAGGCTGAAGAGGGAGGATCACTTGAGGCCAGGAGTTCAGGATCAGCCTGGGCAACATAGTGAGACCTCATCTGTACCAAAAATGCAAAAATTGGCCAAGCGCGGTGGTGCATGCCTGTCGTCCCAGCTACTTGGGAGGCTGAGGCGGGACGATCACTTGAGCCTAGTAGTTGGAGGCTGTGGTGAGCTATGATGGTGCCACTGTACTCTAGCCTGAATAACAGAGACCCTATGTGTAAAAAGAAAAAAAAGAAGAAAAAAGGCAGTTCCTGTGTCCACCCCCTGCCGCTCTCCCATGCATTTCTCTCTCCATTTTTCTTACGGAGTCTCAGGCTCTGGCCCATCCCTCCCGGCCTTCAGTGCGTTTCTTTCCCTGGGGCAGGGTGCAAAGAGGGACTGTGAGAGGGAAGGCTAGGGTTGGGGCTGGCACAGGGCGGGATGCGGTGGGTGGGGGCACCCATGAGCTTCTTTCCAGGTCTCCTGCTCTACCTGAAACCCCCCACAGCTGCTGAGGAGCTCCCATGAAACATGAAGTTTCAGCAGTGGAAACCTGCCGCAACAGGAACTGCAGCAGTGGGAACCTGCAGCAACAGGAACCTGCAGCAGTGGAAACCTGCAGCAACGGGAACCTGTAGCAGTGGGAACATGCAGCAGTGGGAACAAGGCACCGCAAAGCTGTGTGTGTCCCAGGCAAGGCGGAGAGAGAGAAAAAAGACCAGACAGCTTTCATCTGTTTCCTGGCAGGGATGGGAGTCTAAGACTGGTTTCCTGAGCCCTACTGCTGTCTTTGTCCAGCTGGGGAAGTGACTTGTAGATCAGGTCAAGGGTCAGAAAGCACTGATTCATCCAGCCATTAGTCTGTCTGTCTGTCTATCTATCTGCCTATCTAGCCATCCATCCATTAACCTATCTACTGATTCTTCCGTTGATCTACCCACGCACCCACACATCCGTCCATCCAACTACCCACTCATCCACCTATCCATCCACTCACATGCATACTTTTCCATCCATCCATCCACCCACCCATGTATCCATCCATCCATCTACTCATGTATATATCCATCCATCCACCCACCCACCCACTCATGTATCCATCCATCCATCTACCCACCCATCCACCTAACCATCCACTTACCTATCCACTTATCCATCCATCCATCCATTCACCCATCTATTCATTCACCCACCCGTCTACCTACCCACCCACCCATCCACCCATTTACTCATCCATCCATCCACCCAATGTGGTAGCTTGCACCTGTGGTCCCAGCTACTCAGGAGGCTCAGGTGGGAGAATTGCTTAAGCCCAGGAGTTTGAGGCTGCAGTGAGCTATGATTGTGCCACTGCACTCCAGCCTGGATGACAGAGCAAGAACCTGTCCCTTAAAAACTAAAAGCAAGTGGTGGTTTGGGGGAGCACATGCAGCGGGGCCAGTGGCTAGAGAGACTCCAAGTGGTAGCAGAGCAGGGTGGCTGTGGGATGGGGTGTTCAGGGTGGGCCTTCCTTGGCCATTCCTGGTCAGCAGTGGTTGGTAAGCTCTGGACCACCAACCCTCCCTGTGTCCTCTTTAGCAAAGTGGAAGGGCCTACAGTGTCACCAGCCCCCTGGGATGTGCTGAGGGGGCAACTCTGGGCCAGGAGACCCTCACTGGGTGAGCACACAGGGCAGGTGTCCTAGAAACCTGCCACCTGGAGCAGCTGCCTATTATGCCCCTTCCTGGCCAAGACCCATTGGGCAAAGGGGGGCATGGCGGAGAAGGTGGGAGGGAATCAGGGAGGACCCCGCCTCAGGCATTACATCCTGTCCATCTGGCCCCACCCCACTCTGATCTCAGGGCTCCCAGGGGGCAGAATCCATTTCCTCCCTGTCAATTACAGGGAAATCAGAAGACAGAGAAGATACCAGAAAAAAAAACAAAAAACAAAAAACAAACCTTCAACACACATGAAAACCTCCCCTCTCCCCAGCGCTCCACCCTGGTCTCAGCATTTCTCTCCATACATTTCTTGGGGCAGAAGAATGAAATTCAGTTCAAAGAAGTGTTTAGGGAAAAGTGTCCACTGTTCAGTGCTGGCGGGGCAGCGGAGTCCTCTCCTGCAAGGCGCCTGGGCCTGGGGGGGCAGCTCTGAGAGTCCCCGGGGCTGGGTGCCACAGGGAGCCTTGTAGATCGAGGGAGAGACACTCCAAGGTCAGTGCCCAGCAAGCTGAGGCGGGAGGCTCCGGGGTATCTGAGAGCAGCCAGACCTCCGGGGGAGGTGGGCGGGTGGCCACAGCCTGGGTGGCTTCCAATGACAGGAGTTTGCTCTCACAGTGCTGGAGGCCGGCAGTCCGAAATCAAGGTGTGGGCAGGGCTGGCTCCTTCTGAAGGCCGTTGGGGAGGCTCTGTTCCAGGCCTCCCTGCCAGCTTCCAGGGGCTCCAGGAATCCTCGGTGTTCCCGGGCCTGTAGCTTCGTCGCTCCCATCTCTGGCTCCGTCGTCACGTATCCTTCTCTGTGTCCCCTCCTTTTCTTGTAAGGACATCAGTCATTGGATTTAGGGCCGGTCTTAAGCCCAGGATGATCTCATCTTGAGATACTTAACCAATTACACCTGCAGAGTCTGTCCAAATAAGTTCTGAGTTTATAGGTGGACAGGAAGTTTTGGGGGAACATCATCCAACCCCCTGCATGGGGAAACTGACATGCAAAGGTTGTTTTGTTTTGTTTTGTTTTGAGAAAGAATCTTTCTCTGTTGCCTGTTGCCCGGGTTGGAGTACGATGGCACAATCTTGGCTCACTGCAGCTTCTGCTTCCCAAGTTCAAGAGATTCTCCTGACTCAGCCTCCCCAGTAGCTGGGACTACAGGCGCCCACCCCCACACCGGGCTAATTTTTGTTTTTGTTTTTTTGAGATGGAGCCTTGATCTGTTGCCTAGGCTGGAGTGCAGTGACGTGATCTTTGTTCACTGTAGCCTCCACCTTCTGAGTTCAAGCGATTTTTCTGCCTCAGCCTCCAGAGTAGCTGGGATTACGGGAGCTCACCACCATGCCCAGCTAATTTTTCTACTTTACGATAGAGATGGGGTTTCACCGTGTTGGTCTTGAACTGCTGGCCTCAAATGATCCGCCTGCCTCAGCCTCCTATAGTGCTGGGATTACAGGCGTGAGCCACTGCACCTGGCTTTCTTTGAGGGGACAGGGTTTACTCTGTCCCTCAGTCTGGAGTGCAGCAGGGCAATCGAGGCTTACTGCAGCCTTGAACTCCCAGGCTCCAGAGATCCTCCTGTCTCAGCCTCCTCAGTAGCTGGGATTACAGGAGTGTGCCACCACACCCAAGTAATTTTTAAATTTTTTGTAGAGAAGGCATTTTGCTATGTTGCTCAGTCTGATCTCCAACTCCCGAGCTCAAGTGCTCCTCCTACCTGATCCTCCCGAGTAGCTGGGACTATAGGTGCATACCACCATGCCTGGCTAATTTTTAAATATTTTGTAGAAATGGGGTCTCGCTGTGTTGCCCAAGCTGGTCTTGAACTCCTGGCCTCAATTGATCCTCCCACCTCAGCCTCCCAAAGTGCTGGGATTACAGGTGTGAGTCACTGTGCCTGGCCCATGTACTGTGTTCATTCCCTAGTGCCACTGTTACAAATGCCCACGCACTGGGTGGCTTCAACAACAGAAACCTATTGCCTTATAGCTCTGGAGGCCATAAGTCCCAGTCAAGGTGTGGGCAGGGCTGGCTCCTTCTGGAAGTTCTCAGGGAGAATCCCTTCAAGGCCTCTCCAGCCTCTGGTGGCTGTGGGCCATGCTTGGCACTCCCTGGCCTGTCGCTGCCTTGAAGGAGTCTCTGCCCTGGCCGCCAGGCGCTCCTCTCGTGGGAGTGTGCTCTGTGTCTCTTAAGGACAAGAGTCATTGGATTTAGGGCTCATTCTAATCAGGCACGCTTATCTCGAGAGCCTTACCTTAATTCCATCTGCAAAGTCCGTGATTCCAAGTGAGAGCCTGAGGTTCCAGATGGACATGTCCTTTGGGGGATACCCTCCAACTTCCTACCCTGCTTATCTGTGGGTGGCTGGGTGACCCAGCATCCTCGGGATGAGTGGGTGCCCGGGGATGAGAGGGTGCCCGGACACAAGGTGTTGAGTGAGAAAACTGGGGCATTCCCGGGCACACGGGGTTGGTCAGTCTGGGGCACTGAGTAGGGGTTGGGATGTGGGTTTATAGCATCAATGGTGGGCAACACTTCAGGATGGAAGTGGGGGGCTCTCGGTGGGAGGAGGGGGACATGCTGGGCACCCAGGGCCCCTCAAGGACACAGGCTCTGAGCTTGGGTCTGCTTTGGGCAACTCCCTTTTACTTCTAGAGCTGCAAAGCCCCACCCATAGAATGGGCAGCTGGTGTGGACGTTGGGGGCTCCGAGATGAGGGCAGGGAGCTCCTGGCATAGGGTGGGCACACGTCATTCCTGTGGGCCCCAAGGGAGACGCCTGGGTAGGGGGATCTTTGGAAGCCTTCCACTGAGGGCTAAAAATGGTCCCAATTAAAATGGGAAGTTGGCAGAGCCTGGGGCCAGAAGCTCGCCTCTTCCTTGGCAAGTGTCATTCTTTTAAATCCCCAGAAGGGATTGGGTCTCCAGGGACAGCCTGGTTCCAGCAGGAAGGGAATCAAATTAAACCACACAAGGTGCCCTTTGCAGGTAGATGGATTGCTGCAGGGATGAAATCTCTCTGGCCTCCACACTCATGTGGCACACCCAGGACTGAAGGTCGAAGGTGCCCTCTCAGGAGGCATCATGGGGGGTACAGGCAGTGGTGCAGCATGACTGCGGGGGGGAGGTTGAGAGGGAGGGATACCATTTTGGAAAGTGTCCCTGGAACAGACAGAGGCAGCTCAGGTATGAGGCTATGGTTGTCAGTGACACTTTGCATGGGACACAGTTGGACTGCAGGGCTGTGGGGACATCACTGTGGCCATGGAGCAAAGTACCTATCCAGACCCCCAGAGGTCCCCTCCCTTTTATTTTTCATTAAAAAAAAAAAAGGTAAAATAGGCCAGGTGTGGTGGCTCAAGTCTGTAATCCCAGCGCTGAAGCTGGCGGATCCCTTGAGCCCAGGAGTTTGAGACCAGCTTGGTCAACATGGTGAAAACCCATCTTTTTTGAGACAGTCTCACTCCATCACCAGGTGCCAGGCTGGAGTGCAGTGGTACGATCTTGGCTCACTGCAGCCTCCGCCTCCTGGGTTCAAGCAATTCTCCTGCCTCAGCCTCCCAGGTAGCTGGGACTACAGGTGCGCGCCACCACACACAGCTAATTTTTGTATTTTTAGTAGAGACGAGGTTTCACCATGTTGACCAGTATGGTCTCGATCTCTTGACCTCGTGGTCCACCCGCCTTGGCCTCCCAAAGCGCTGGGATTATAGGTGTGAGCCACCACGCTGGGCCGAAAATCCATCTTTACTAAAACTACAAAAATTAGCCTTGTGTGGTAGTGTGTGCCTATAGTTCCAGGTACTTGGGAGGCTGGGGCCAGAGGATTGTTTGAGGCCAGGAGTTCAAGACCAGCCTGGGCAACATATTGAGACAAGGTCTCAAGATAAGCGTGTCTGATTAGAATGAGCCCTAAATCCAATGACTCCCGTCCTTAAGAGACACAGACAAGGTCTCTACAAAGAAATCAAAAATTAGTTGGGCATGGTGGTGCATGCCTGTTTTCCTAGCTGCTCAGGAGGCTGAGACAGTAGGATCGCTTGAGCTGGGGAAGTTGAGGCTGCAGTGAGCTATGACTGCACCACTGTACTCCAGCCTGGGTGACAGAGGGAGACCCTGTCTCTAAAAATAATAATAATAAAAGAAGGAAAAAAAAGAAAGCAAGCCTTTAGAATCAGTCGAGTAATCAGGGAAGGCTTCTCTGGGGAGGTGTCCCTCATGCTGGGCCTCTTGAATAATGGTGGCTGCTGATTTCCAAGCCAGACCCTGTGCTGAACATATTTTCCTGTCTTCCCAAATTTCCCCGGCAGGCTGGTAGGGGGTGCTCTTTCTGTGGGGAGTAAATGGGGTTCAGAGGGGCTGTGGGTCCACCTTGGGTCACACCGCAAGCTGGGGGCTGAACTGGGATGAGAAACCCTTAGGCAGATGTTGGCCCCAGGCCACTTGCAGGCGGTCCCCTAGGACAGCTGCTGCCTGACAGATGACACAGCGGAGCACTACTGCCTGGGGCTACAGCCAGCAGGAACAGGGGAGTCAGAGCCCGTGGGAGAGGGTCTTACCTGCCCAACCCAGGGGAAGGCTTCTCTGGGGATGTGTCTCTCACGCTGGGCCTTTCGGGATGACAAGAGAAGTCAGGGTGGGCGACAGGAAGGGTTTTCCAGGCAGAGGGAACGGCATGAGGGGGGATCTGGGAGGCTAGGACGTGGGATGTGCCTGAGAACAGTGCTGCCCAAGCTTTGGCTGTGGGAGTGGGGAGGTGGGTGGCGGAGGAGAGGGAGGCTGGGCTGGGGTGGGGAGGGGAGGGAGTGGCAGGGGAAGGGGATGCCGGGCTGGGGTGGGGAGATCTGGTGGAGGGTTGGCCAGCTTTGGCAGCAACCCTGGGGGAAAGAGGGCTGCTGTGGAGTTATGGGGACCACCCCGTCTGGGAGGGCCTGGAAGACAGGGCAGGTGTGTACGAGAAAGGCCTTTGAGACCCTCTTGCCCATTTCCAGGGGTCAGGCCTTGGTTTCCTTTTCCCAGCAGTGAGGGCTCGCCACTTCTGGGGGCTGTGCTTCTTTCCTGGTTATTGATGTGACATTCCCATGAAATGAAATTCACAGGCTGGCCAGGTGGCTCAGGCCTATAATCCAAGCAGTTTGGGAGGCCAAGGAGGGAAAATCACTTGAGCCCAGGTGTTCAAGACCAGCCGAGATATAACATGGCAAAACCCTGTCTCTACAAAAAAATACACAAAATTAGCCAGGCATGGGTTGCATGCCTGTAGTCCCAGCTACCTGGGAGGCTAAGGTGGGAGGATCTCTTGAGCCCAGGAGTTCGAGGTTGCAGTGAGCCAAGATCACACCACTACTCCACTTCAGCAAGACCTCAAAAATAAAAAATAAAATTTACCATTTCAAAGTGAACAAATCAGTGTGGCAGTTAGCACATTCACTGTACTGTGCACATGCTATCTCCGTCTAGTTCTAAGACTTTCCATTGCCCCCAAAGGAACCCCATATCTGTTAAACAGTCCCCCAGGCCCCCGGCAACCTCCAATCAGTTTCTGTTATTTGTCTATTCTGGACGTTTCACAAATGGGATCATTTAATAGGTGGCCTTTTGTTTCTGGCTGGAATGTTTTCGAGGCGCACCCATGGCACAGCACAGATCAGGACTTTGCTCCTTTTTCAGGCTGAATCATATTCCCAAGTATGAAAATATCACAACTGGGCCGGGTGCAGTGGCTCACGCCTGTAATCCCAGCACTTCAAGAGGCCAAGGCGGGTGGATCACCTGAGGTCAGGAGTTTGAGACCATCTGGCCAACATGGTGAAAGCCCGTCTCTACTAAAAATACAAAAATTAGCTGGGCGTGGTGGTGGGCACCTGTAATCCCAGCTACTCGGGAGGCTGAGGCAGGAGAATTGCTGGAACCCGGGAGGTGGAGGTTGCAGTGAGCCAAGATCGAGCCATTGCACTCCAGCCTGGGCGATAGAGACTCTGTCTCAAAAAAATAATGAATAAGCCACAGCTGGTCCATCCCTCTGTTGTTGGACATTGGGCTGCCCCATGTGCCACTACTGAGCAGTTCTTATTGCCGGGGACGTTCTTCTGTCGTAGAGGGCAGCCCCGCCTCCCTCCGACACCTCCCTGTCTGTCCCTGGGTGCCGAGAAAGCCTGGGGTCGTGTCTAGGGCATTTGAGAGGTGACTGGGTTTCTCTCCCAAATCTTGGCCTTGAAGCCTAATGCCGCTTCTGTTGCCATGTTGGGGTGCACCTGCTGGGCACAGCACCCACTGTGTGCCAGGCAGGGTGGAATCTGTGCAGGGTGGAGGTGGCTGTGCCTTCCCAGGCGGGTTTGCAGGGCTTCTCATGAAGCAAGCATGACGGTGCCACCTTCTCAGGGCCATGCACCCACAGCCCACATTCCTTTCTGGTTTGAGATGCAGTCAGGGGCCATGGGTGGGGCCAGCAGCTGGCCTCCTGTCACGTCCTCACTCTGGCCTTTAGGTGCTGTTGACTCCTTGGGCCTCTCTGTCCCTCTCCCACACCTGTGGAAATTCCAGGACCCAGCCCTGCCCTTGAGCCCCAGGGCCCCATGGTTCCGATGACCGTGGGGTCACAAGCCGGCCAGTGAAGGCATGCCTGCCCCAGGCTCTGTGTCAGCCCAGCTCACCCAGGACCCAGGTCCTACCCCAAAGGGGTCTCAGTCTTGGGGGAGGGAAGACAGCTGAGGAAGTGGAACCCAGGAGTCCCAGGAGGGGCTGGGAGAGGGTGAAGACTTCCCAAGCAGAGGAAGCCATGCTCCTGTCAGGGGGAACAGACAGGGGGAACAGCGCATGTGGAGGCAGGGAGTTCAGACAGGTAAACAACTGCTGGTCCATGCTGGGGGGAGTGGCGGAGGGGGAGGGCATTTCCCAGCAGAACCCACCTGGCCCCGTTGGACTTCCCGACAACCAGGAGTGGGGGAGGGGATTCTCTCCAACCTGGGGTGTGGGTACAGGGCCCAGTGCACTATTGGGGCATGAGAGCAGAACCAGCATTGCTCCGTCCAGTCCCAGCTGTTGCTCCTTGTGCCAGAGATGCCCTGTCCCCGCAAGATACTAAGGGCTGGGGCTCTGGTGGTCAGAGGTGGCCACATCCCATTCCTCTTACCTTCTTACCCTACCAGATGGAGGGTGTGTGTGTGTGTTTTTTCCTACAGTCAAGGTCTCAAGAGGCCAGGCATGATGGTTCACGCCTGTCACCCAGCACTTTGGGAGGCTGAGGCGGGAGGATTGCTTGAAGCCAGGAGTTTGAGACCAGTCTGGAGTTTCAGACCCCTATCTCTACAAGAACTGAAAAAAGAAAATTAGCTGGGTATGGTAGTGGGGGTCTGCAGTCCCAGCTGTGTGGGAGACTGAGGTGGGAAGATGGCTTGAGCCTGGGAAGTGGAGGCTGCAGTGAGCTATGATTGCACCACTGCACTCCAGTCTGGGTAAAAGAGCAAGACCCTGTCTCCTAAAAAAAAAAAGGTGGGGGCGGAGGCGGTCTTGCTAATGCTGCTGGTTGACAGGCTGAGATGGACTTGGAGCCAGATAGCCTGAGGCCGTCTGCTGCAGGATGGGAGGCAGAGGCTGGTGTTCGCCCAGCCCAGCCCCAGTCAGTGTGATCTCTAGCGGGTCCTCACCTGGCTGGGCTTCATCTGGAGAAAGAATCTTAGCCGGAACGCTGACCTCCCATGGACTTGACTGGCCCTTCATCAAAGCCCACTCAGCCCCTTCCCGGGCAGTAGGTAGCTTAGCGGGGAGTCCTTCAGGCAGGGGCCAGGACTCTGTAGACACACCTGCCCTCTGTGATTGTATCCTGTGGCTCTTCCTGGCAGACCACAGCCCATGAGGGGCACACGTGTGTCCTGCTCACCACTGTGGCTTGGTCCCTTGCGCCCAGGTTGGGACAGGTACTTGATGTGTGATTGCAAAGAACATGATTGCCCAAGGGATTTCTATTACTTCTGGGAAGCGCCCACTCTACAGACAGGCACACCAAGGCCCTGGAAGGTGGGGGGCTGGCCCAGATGGGTCTGAGTATGGAGGCCCTGGCTGTCTCTCAGCACCACACACTCTGAACATGGCTAGGGCTTCGGAGGTGGGGCCCTCACGGCGGAATTTCAGGCACAAGGCAGCAACTGGAGAGTGTTTCTAGGGAGGGGAGGAGGAGGTGGAGGTGCTGTGGGCCACTGAGGCCACCCCAGTGCCCGCAGCCCACCATGTCCTGGACATTGGCGCCCCGTGCTCATCCCCTGAGCACACCTGAATGAGAGTCTTGAAGGCTCAGAAGGCCTTGGAACCCACCCCCTTTTCATTTTTATTTTTTGGGACAGGGTCTTGCTTTGTCATCCACACTGGAATACAGTGGTACCAACATCGCTCACTGCAGCCTCCACCACCTGGGCTCCAGTGATTCTCCTGCCTCAGCCCCACGAAGAGCTGGGATTACAGGCATGTACCGTCACACCCGGCTAATGTTTAATTTTTTTTCTTTTTTTGAGACAGAATCTTGCTCTGTCAACCAGGCTGGAGTGCAGTGGCGCAATCTGGGCTTTACTGCAACCGCCACATCCTGGGTTCAAGTGATTCTCCTGCCTCAGCCTCCTGAGTAGCTGGGACTACAGGCGTGTACCACCATGCCGAGCTAATTTTTGTATTTTTGGCAGAGACATGGTTTTACCATGTTGGCCAGGCTGGTCTCAAACTCCTGACCTCAAGTGATCTGCCCACCTCAGCCTCCCAAAGTGCGGGGATTTCAGGCGTGAGCCACTGGCCCTGGCCTCTGTTTTTAAAAAGAATAAAAACAAAAGAGGAATGCTAAGGATGACCGGCAGCACAAGAAGCTGGGCAGAGACAAGGAAAGATGCTACCCAGAGACCTGGACGGACACGGCCCTGCCAACAATCTGATCTCAGATTTCTGACCACCAGAACTAGGAGAGAGTACATTTCTGATATGTTTTGGATGGGGTCTTCCTGTCACCCAGGCTGAAGTACATCCTCCAGGGCTCAAGACATCTTCCTGCCTCAGCCTCCCGAGTAGCTGGGACTGCAGTTGTGAGCCACCGAGCCCAGCCCAATTTCTGTTGTATGAAGTCTCCAGTGAGTGGAGCTTTGTTATGGCAGCCACAGGACACAAACACAGATCTGGAGGGTGACGTGGGCAGAGGTGGGGACAGCTCTAGAGCCTGAGGCTACCTCCTCTGGCTTCTCAGAGGAGGAGGTGAGCATGCATGTGGGTACATATAGTCATGTGGCTGAGTGTGGATTTCTGATGTGCTTGGGCAAGGTTTAGGTTCCCAGAAGACGCTTAAATACCAACATCAAAGCAGGAGCTAGACTGGCAGGGCTGCACTGCAGACAAAACAAAGAACTGGCTAAACCAGGGCCCCTGGTCAACCCTATCCTGGCCTCTTCATGCTGTGTCTGAGATGGCATGGGGCTGGGTGGGTATTTAGTGTGACAAGAGTCAGCATGGCATGGAGGTGGGCAACTTGCTCACACACCGCCTTCACTCCTGCAGAAGCCCTGCAGGGGCTTTCTCTCTCAGGAGCAGCAGCCAATGAGGTCCATGAGAGACCCTTCCAGAGGGCTGTTAGCCTTGTCACTGGCTTTTTCTCAGGATGTTGGCAGGGCTGGAGCATGTTGACTGGCATGGATTCTCCCAGCCAGGTGTAGGTGAAAGGTTCTCTGGCCTGGCCTGGTCCTTCCACTCCTTTAAGCATCATCCCAAACTAGACTCAGTGGCCCCACTAGTGACTAGTGCTATGCTGCAAGCTGCTACAAAATATAGCAGTTTGGAACCATCCCCTTATTTTGCTCAAAGTTTTATGGGTCAGGAAGTCAGGATGGGCTCAGCTGGGCGGTTTTTTCCTGGAGTTATTTGTGCAGGGAAAGCCAGTACCGCCGGCTGCTAGTTATCTGTGGTGGAAATACTACTAAGCGAATGAGTATCCATCTTTTGCTAAGTCTGAGTTCAGTGACATCATGTTGGTAGCTTGAAGCTGGGAGAATTTACACCATGGTTATTGGCAGAGGCTACAAATCAGGTTCCCTCCTTACCCCTAACCCCTATCTTGGGCTCTAGTCACCTGCGAACTTGTTAAACATTGACCAGCATCTCGTTGCTGTGGTCCCCACATGGGCAGGTCTGGAAAACGTGTGAGACTAGGGTCTGTACCCGTTGGAGTTTTATGAACCATAGCCTCAAATATCCTTTTCTGCCAAACTCTATGTTTTACCTATTTTTTATATTTAGAAAGTCTCACTCCGTTGCCCAGGCCAAGTGTAGTGGTGCAATCATGGCTTGCTGCAGCCTCCAATGCCTAGGCTCAAGCGGTCCTCCTGCCTTAGCCTCCCCAGTAGCTGGACTACAGGTGTGAGCCACCACACCCAGCTGATTCTTTTTGTTTGTTTTTTTTGTGGAGACAAGGTCATGTTATGTGGTTCTGGCTGGTCTCAAACTCCTAGCCTCAAAAATCCTCCTGCCTTGGCCTCACAAAATGCTGGGATTTCAGGTGTGAACCACTGTGCCCAGCTGACCCCATTTTTCTTTCTTTCTTTCTTTCTTTCTTTTTTTTGAGATAGGCTCTTGCTCTGTCACACAGGCTGCAGTGCGGTGGCAGGGTCATGGCTCACTGCACCCTTGAACTCTGGGCTCAAGTCATCCTCCCACTTCAGTCTCCTGAGTAGCTAGGACTACAGGTGTGCACCACCATACCTGGCTCATTTTTAATTTTTTTCTAGAGATGGGATCCTGCTATGTTGCTCAGGCTGATTTCAAATAAACTCGTGGGCTCAAGGGATCCCTCTGCCTTGGCCTGGCAAAGTGCTGGGATTACAGACATGAACCACTGTGCCCAGATGAACCCATGTTTCAATAGGAGGGACATCAAAGAATTTTAGGGCTGCATTCTCATGCCACCACACCCCCGGAGGGCAGATTAGCTGAGAACATGTCCTCTAAGCCCTTCCATGTTCCTTCTGTTTTTGGTTTCTCTTCTGAGTGTCTCTTTGTCCCGTTTCCTTGGGGGTGACAGAGGGGACCCATGTCCCCAGGCTCACCTAGGCAGTGGGTAACACCAGGGGGTGACAATGTGAATGGCTCACCATGCCACACACTCACTCCAACGCCCATTTTACAGATGGGAAGACTGAGTACCGAGTGGCCAGGTAGCCTGAGCAGGATCGCAGAGGGAGGATTTGTTCCTGGGCCAATCCCCTTGTTTCCCATCCATGTTCCCTATTGCTGGCAACTTGGGGGACCAAGACCTATTCAGGTCCTGCCATGACCAGCCAGACCCAGCTTCCAGAGCACTTTAGCCTGCATGGCTTGGGGCTCGGTCATAGCCCTTGACTGATGGTGAACTGGCCGGACAGATAATTTGTACCTTTCATAGGAAGATGTGATCATTGCCAGAAGAGAACCGAAACCAGTCATGAATAATTCCTACACTTTCAACAAAAACACCAATACAATGAAAGTTTAAGTAAATAGTGCTCAAGCCACCCAGGCGTGAAGGGGAAAAGAGATACCAAAATTCACCTGAGCCGGCTCCTGTGAGCAGAGGCACTGGGGCCCAGGGCCTTGTGGAGGTTGGCTGGGCTCCGGCTCATGGGGAGGTTGGCCTGTGCCAACTGAGGGGGGGCACAGCTCTCTGCCCTGCACAGGTCTGGCATGTGACCTGCAAGCCAGGCTGCCCTGTGGGAGGCTTCAAGGCCTTGGCCCAGGCTGTTCTTTAAGCCTGGAATGCCCTCTGTGCCTTCTCTGCCTAGCAAACTCCTATTCATCCTTGAAAACCCTACCAAGATGATGTTACTTCATTCATTCACTGAATGGACATTCACTGGGGTCTGCTGGGCCAGGCATGGGGGAGAGAGTGATATAAAAGTGAAGGTCATGTCTATCATTTCAGTGCTTTTCTTTTTTTTGAGACAGAGTTTCATTCTTGTTGCCCAGGCTGGAGTGCAATGGTGTGATTGTTGGCTCACTGCAACCTCCGCCTCCCAGGTTCAAGCCATTCTCCTACCTCAGCCTCCCAAGTAGCTGGGATTACAGGCATGCACCACCATGCCCAGCTAATATTTTATATTTTTAGCACAGACAGAGTTTATCCATGTTGGTCAGGGGGGTCTCGAACTCCCGACCTCAGGTGATCCACTCACCTCAGCCTCCCAAAGTGCTGGGATTACAGGCGTGAGCCACCGCACCCAGCATCACAGCACCTTTGAAGGCTAAGGCAGGAGAATCGCTTAAAGCTAGGAGTTTGAGACCAGCCTGGGCAACACAGTAAGACCCTGTCTCTACAAAAGATAACAAATTAGCTGGGTGTGGTGGCACATACCTGTAGTCCAGCTACTGAGGAGGCTGAAGTGGGAGAATCACTTGAGCCCAGGAGGTCGGGGCTGCAGTGAGCTGTGATTGTTCAACTGCACCCCAGCCTGGGTGACAGAGTGAGACCCTGTCTCAAACAGTAAAATAAATCAATAAAGTGAAGAGCCTCTGATACAGGCTGAATTATGTCCTTCACAAATTCATAACCCTAATACCTCCGAGTGTGACTGTATTTGGCGATTAAAATGAAGTCATCAGGTTGGGCCCTAATCCAATATGCCTGATGTCCTTATAAGAAGAGGCGATTAGGATACAGACACGCAGAGGGAGGACCATGTGAGGACAGAGGGAGAAGACGGCGTTCACCAGCCAAGGAGAGAGGCCTGGGGAGGAATCAGCTCTCCCCACTCCTTGATCTCGAGCTCCAGCCTCCAGAACTGTAAGGCAATTAAGTTTCTGTTGTGTAAACCACGCTGTTTTTATTCTGGGGGCCCTGGGAGGCTCACACAGCCTTACAGGCTTGTAGAGGTGACAAGAATGTTGGGGACAGTGACAACAGGGGTTATCACTGGGAGGACATAGCACAGTCAGAGGATCTGAGTTCAGGCCGAGTGCAGTGGCTCATGCCTGTAATCCCAACACTTTGGAAGGCTGAGGTCAGAGAACTGCTTGAGGCCAGAAGTTTTCGGCCAGTCCGAGCAACACAGCAAGACCCCATGTCTACCAAAAATAAAAAATTAGCCCGGCATGGTGGTGCATGCCCGTGGTCCCAGCTACTCAGGAGGTGGAGGATGGCTTGAACCAAGGTGTCAGAGGCTGCATCCCAGCACTCCAGCATGGGCAACAGAGTGAGACTGTCTCTATATAAAGAAACTTAAAACATGAAGAAATAAAAGGAGAGAAGGTCCATGAAGACACAGCCACAGAGGAAAGGTGGCTTTGTGACAGTAGAGACAGGGACATCGCAGTAGTGCAGCTGGGAGCCAGGAAGCCACCAGAAAGCACAGAAGCCCAGAACAGCATCACCGTCAGAGTCCTCAAGAAGGACCCAACCCCGCTGACACCTTGATTATGCACTTACGGCCTCCTGAACTGTGAAAGAAAAACATTTCCGTTGCTTAAAGCCACTCAGTTTGCAGTCCTCAATCACAGCAGCCACCAGAAACCAATACAGTTGGCCTTGGTCCTGTCCTGGTAAGGGAAGGTTGGGTCAAGCCAGGCGCAGTGGCACACACCTGTGATCCCAGCTATTCGGGTGACCAAGGCTGGTGGATCACATTGACCAGCCTGGGCAATATAGTCAGATCCCATCTTTATAAAGTTTTTTAATAAATGAGCCACTCAGGAGTCAGAGGTGGGAGGATGCTTGTGGTCAGGAGTTTGAGACCAGCCTGGGCAACATAACGAGAGCCCGTCTCTACAAAATGTAAAAAAATTAGCCAGGTGTGGTGGTATGCACCTGTGGTCCCAGTTACTTGGGAAGCTGAGGCTGGAGGATCCCTTGGCCCAGGAAGTCAAGGCTGCAGTGAGCTGAGATCACACCACTGCACTCTGGCTTGGGTGACAGAGCAAGACCCTGTCTCTTAATAAAAAAGAAAAAGACAGGGTGTGGTGGCTCATGCCTGTAATCCCAGCACTTTGAGGGGTTGAGATGGGAGGATTGCTTGAGGCCAAAAGTTCAGGTCCAGCCTGGGCAACATAGCAAAACCCCATCTCTTTAAAAGCAAATAAATAAAAATAAAAAGAGACTGAACTTGGTGGCTCCCGCCTGTAATCCCAGCACTTTGAAAGGCCAAGGCAGGAAGATTGCATAAGCACAAGAGTTTGAGACCAGCCTGGGCAACAGAGTGAGAAGTTAGGATTACAAAACAGGTTCTACAAAAATAAAAATTAAAAAATTAGCCAGGTGTGCTGGCATGTGCTTGTAGTCCCAGCTACTCGGGAGGCTGAGGCCAGCCTGGGCAACAGAGAGACAGCCTGTCTCTAAAATAATCATGACAATAAAATAAAACCAGAGCATCACTGGCCGCAATGTTGGTGGGAACATAAAATGGTACAGCCGCTTTGGAAAACAGCCTGGTACTTTCCCAAAAAATTAAACATAGAATGAAAGTGAGGTCTGGAACAGATATTGACACACCCACGTTCACAGCAGCACTCTTTACAGCAGCCAAAAGGTGAAAGTGACCCCTGTCCATTGACAGCTGAATGGATAAACAAAATGTGGTCTGTCCATAAGACAGAATATTATTCAGCCTTGAAGAGGAAGGAAATTCTGACACCCGCTATGACATGGATAAACCCTGAGGACATTATGCTGAGTGAATAAGCCAGACTAAAGGACGGACATTGTATGAATCCACTTGTACGAGGTTCCTAGGGTCATTAAATTCATAGAGACAGAAAGTACAGTAGCCAGGGGCTGGGAGAGGGGAACTGGGAGTGTTTAAATGGGACATGGTTTCAGTTTGGGAAGTTTTTTTTTTGAGACAGAGTCTCACTCTGTTGCCAGGTGCCAGCTGGAGTGCAGTGGCCCAATCTCAGCTCACTGCAACCCCCGTCTCCCGGGTTCAAGAGATTCTCCTGCCTGAGCCTCCCGAGTAGCTGGGACTACAGGCATGTGCCACCACGCCCAACTAATTTTTGTATTTTTAGTAGAGACAGGGTTTCACCATGTTGACCAGGATGGTCTCGATCTCTTGAACTCGTGATCTGCCCACCTCGGCCTCCCAAAGTGCTGGGATTATAGGCATGAGCCACCATGCCCGTCCCAGTTTGGGAAGATATTAAACAGCTCTGGAGATGGATGGTGATGACGGCAGCACAACAATGTGAATGCACTTGATGCCACTGAGTTGTGCACTTAAAAAGGGTTAAGATGGTGGCCGGGCGCAGTGGCTCACACCTGTGATCCTAGCACTTTGGGAAGCCAAGGTGGGTGGATCACTTGAGGTCAGGAGTTTGAGACCAGCCTGGCCAATACGGCAAAACCCCATGTCTATTAAAAATACAAAAAATTGGTTGGGCGCGGTGGCTCACGCCTATAATCCCAGCACTTTGGGAGGCTGAGGCGGGTGGATCACGAGGTCAAGAGATCGAGACCATCCTGGTCAACATGGTGAAACCCCGTCTCTACTAAAAAAAAAAAAATACAAAAATTAGCTGGGCATGGTGGCGGGCGCCTGTAGTCCCAGCTACTCGGGAGGCTGAGGCAGGAGAATTGCTTGAACCCAGGAGGCAGAGGCTGCAGCGAGCCGAGATTGCACCATTGCACTCCAGCCTGGGTAACAAGAGCGAAACTCCGTCTCAAAAAAAACAACAAAAAAAAACAAACAAAAAAACAGTTCTAAAAAAAAAAAATGGCCGGGCGTGGTGGCTCACACCTGTAATCCTAGCACTTTGGGAGGCCAAGGTGGATGGATCACCTGAGGTCAGGAGTTCAAGACCAGCCTGGCCAGCATGGTGAAACCCATCTTGAAAAACAAAAATACAAAAAATTAGCCAGGTGTGGTGGTGTGCACCTGTAATCCCAGCTACTTGGGAGGGTGAGGCGGGAAAATCGTTTGAACCTGGGAGGTGAAGGTTGCAGTGAGCCGAGATCACGCCACTGCACTCTAGGCTGGGTGACAGAGAAAGACTCCATCTCAAAAAAAAAAGGTGGGGGATTAAGATGGGTAAATGTGATGTGTATTTTACCACAATCTTAAAAGAGGTGCCAAAGTTAGTTAGCAACTCAGATGTGGCTTTGCAAGTGTGGCTGACATTGTCTAAACTCACCAATACCTGGGTTTTCTCCCCTTCCTGGGCACAGGAAAGACTCTCCTCTCCAGCACCCCTCAGCTAAGTGTGATTGTGTGAGCTGTGAGCTCCAGTGACATGGGAGTCTGTGTATGCATCTTCCCTTGCCCCATGGTGACCTCATGTGGAGGTGGACAACTTGTGACCTCTAAGTGGCCCAGGTTGGTGAGACACCACATGGAGGTCAGTTGCCTGGGAGCAGCGCCCAGACTGTGTTGACAACATGGAGAGGAGAATACGTTTTTCTATGTTGCGTCAAGCCATTAAGATGTAGGGGTTGTTTGTCACTGCAGCATAACCTGGCCTATTCTGACTCATACACCAGCTTTGCTGGAACCACAGCAGATCTGGCATCCTGGAAATAGCTGGCTGGAGCTGCCAGGAGCTACAAGCGTCAATGGTTCCTATTCTACTCTTATAGGCTCTTAGATTTGGGATGGTATCTGAGTATCTTTGAGCTGCCACAGTGAGGTGTCACTAACTGGGTGGCTTAAACAACAGAAATTTATTCTCTTACTGTTCTAGAGGCTTCAAGTCCAAGATCAAGCCTCTTGTCCAAGGTGGCAGGTATTGGCTGGGCTTGAGGGGTCTGTCCCAGGCTTCTCTGGCGTTCCACCCCATTCTACATCTTTCCACCTTGTCTTCTCTCTGTAGCTGTTTGACTCCAGATATCCTCGTTTCTTTTAGTGACAGCATGTTGCTCTGTTACTCAGGCTCTAAGTGTAGTGGCATGATCACAGCTCACTGTAGCCTCGACTTCCTGGGCTCAAGCCATCTTCCCATCTCAACCTCCCAAGTTGCTGGGACTACACGCATGTGCCACCATGCCTAATTAATTTTTTTTTTTTTTTTTTAGAGGCAGGATCTTGCCATCTTGCCCAGGTCTTGAACTCCTGGGCTTAAGCAATCCTCCTTCCTCAGCCTCACAAAGTGCCAGGATTACAGGCATGAGCCACTGCACCCAGCCCAAATGTCCCTTTTTTTTTTTTTAAAGACTCAGTCTCGTTCTTGTCCGCCAGGCTGGAGTGCAATGACGTGATCTCGGCTCACTGCAACCTCCACCTCCTGGGTTCAAGTGATTCTCTTGCCTCTCAGCCTCCTGAGTAGCTGGGATTACAGGCATGTGCCACACACTCAGCTAATTTTTGTATTTTTAGAAGAGATGGGGTTTTACTATGTTGGCCAGGTGTTGAACTCTTGATCTCACATGATCTGCCCATCTCGGCCTCCCAAAGTGCTGAGATTATAGGCGTGAGCCACCACGCCCGGCCCAAATGTCCTCTTTTTATAAGGACATCAGTCATGTTAAATTAGGGCCCACCGGACTCCAAGATGACCTGATCTTAATTACATATGCAATGACTCTATCTCTAAGGAAGGTCACATTTCAAGGTATTGGGGGTTAGAAATCGAATATATGCATTTAGGGGGGATTCTCTTCAATCTACTACAGATGGCCTCACAGATGAGGATCTGGAAATGGGGCCAGGCGAGGTGGGCCGGGCGGGGGCAGGTAGGGGACGACGGAACATCTCCAGCACGTGGAACCAAGTGAGCAGGTCTTTCTGGCAGGAGTGGCTCTAGAAGGTTCTTGTTTTGTTTTGTTTTTTTGGGACAGAATCTCACTCTGTCACCCAGGCTGGAGTGTGCAATGGCATGATCTCAGCTCACTGCAGCCTCCATGTCCTGAGTTCAAACAATTCTCCTGCCTCAGTCTCCCAAGTAGCTGGGATTACAGAGGCTCACCATCAAGCTCAGTGAATTTTTGTATTTTTAATAGAGACGGGGTTTCACCATGTTGGCCAGGCTGGTTTTGAACTCCCGACCTCAGATGATCTGCCTGCCTCAGCCTCTCAAAGTCCTGGGATTACAAACATGAGACACTGCGCCTAGAAGGTTCTTAAGAGAGTTTCCATGGCCACAGAAGCTGGGTGTGTGAGTGCCTGTGTGTGTATATGTGTACGTGTGTGTGTGTGTGTGTGTGTGTGTGTGTGTGTGTGCATACGCCTGTGGGTGCGTGAGGGTTTCTACCTCCTGTTCCTCTCTGGGGTGAAGGCAGACCATGACGTGAAGAGAGAGTAGAGGGAAGCTGGGAGGGGGCTGTCAGGTTTGATCTTTGCAGGTTTGTTTTTGACTCGACTCTGGCTCTGGAAATGGATTGACGTTGGGGTGGGTGTGGAATGGAGGCTGAGAGGAGAGGGAGGCTTTCAAAGCTGTAGCCATGGGAAATGTTTTTATTTTCTGCTTGAAAGAAAATGCCAAAGAAGGATAAAAAGGAAAAAAAAGGGGGAGGGAGGGAGGTGATGAGAGAGACTCGTGTGTGTGTGTGTGTGTGTGTGTGTGTGTGTGTGTGAGAGAGAGAGAGAGAGAGAGAGAGAGAGAGAGGTGGGGGGAGAGAGAAAACCAGGGTGTCTTCTTGTACGAGAGATTTCTAGATTCAGAAATGAGGCTCGACCATGCATGGTGGCTTACACCTGTAATCCCAGCACTTTGAGAGGCCAAGGAGGGAGGATTATTGGAAGCCAGGAGTTCAACACCAGTCTGTGCAACATCATGAGACCCCATCTCCATAAAACATTAAAAAAAAAGCTACTGAGTTTCAGACAAAATATTTCAGGGGCTAAAAGAAAACAAAAGAAAAAAAAAGCTAGCCTGGAGAGGTGGCACATGTCTGTAGTCCCAGCTACTTGGGAGGCTGAGGCGGGAGTCGGAGAGGCTGAGGCTGTAGCGAGCTGAGGTTGTGCTGCTGCACTCTAGTCTGGGCGACAGAGCGAGTCCCTATCTCAAAAAGATAAAAAGAATAGGGGAGGCCAAGCTTGGTGGTTTGGGTCTGTAATCTCATAGCAAGACCCCATCTCTCCAAAAAAAAAAAAAAAAAAGAAAAAAGAAAAAGGTGATCCTGAGGGAGAGGGGATATTGGATTCTCCAGGTTTGCCTGAACCTCTGTCTGTGTTAGGTTCTGTGGAATCAGACAGGACCTCCTGATATCCAAGGTGCCCCCTGTGACCTCACCCCTCGACCCTGCCCCAGGCCAAAACAGGGCCTACTGCTACCCCTCTGACCTTCACTGCCCCCCTCCTTCCCCATGCCAGGTCAGGGAAGGAAACAGCCCTTATCAAGTGGCAGAGAGGGCTGATGGTTAGCACAGTAATGGGTGGTGGGGCGTGTCGTGGGAGTACCCTTGCCTCTACCTTCTCTAAGTGGGTCTCAGCCAGGCTGGGGGCACTCAGGGGCGCAGGGCCTCCACACTGGGGTCCCCAGCACACTGCCTGGTTGAGTTCAGAGTGTCTGCTACTTGCCGGCAGCAAGGGCTTGTCTGTCTCCTTTCTGCACTTCGACTTTCTCATCTGTTAATTGAGTATGCGGGTACCCAAATCATAGGGTCGTCAAAGCCTGCCTGAAGCAGGGGCTCAGCCCAAGGAATTCGGTTGGAAAAAGAGGAAACTGGGAAGGCTGTGCCTGGGAGGGGGTTGAGATAGCCTGGATTTGGGACGTGTGTCCTGTGTTAGGGAGGTGGGACGTGCAGAGGCGCCTCCGGGGGCCAGACTGGCCGTGGAATTTGCTGCAGAACTGCGTGGACAGACCTGCCCAGGAGGGTTTCAGAGGCCTACACAAAGCAGGGAGCTGGCAGGGAGGGGGTGGGGGAAGGAACCTCTAAGAGAAGGGACAGTCCCCTCCCGGGGCACCTACTCCCCACCTAGGTGCAGCGCCTCTCCCCAAACACACGTGCTGCCAAGCCCTCCATCAGTCACCCTGGCACTGACATCCATAAATCCCATTAGTCACACCAGCACAAACACATCGAGTCCCATGCAGACAAAGACCCGGGGCCCCAAAGCCGCCGTGTCTGTCCCCAGTGGCTCTTTCCCCATGCCTAGAACTGTGCAGACACCGCAGGCGCTCCATGCAATTGTTGAACTGACAGCAAACAGCCCTCGTAATCATAAACGCCCCCTGACCGTGTACTACAGGCCTCCAGATGACCACAGCCGCCCCTTTTCCCCATTCCAGCCTCTCCCAACCCCTCTGAGTACACACTACTACGGCTGTAATCACCCACCAATGCCCTTGGCCATTCCCTCTTCCGCATCTCTCTGGAGAGGGTAGGGCCGACACTGCGCCCTCCTCCCCCAAGCCTGTCCTCGGACAGGTCTGGCAGAAAAACCATCCCCCAAGGTCACCACAGCTTTACAGCGGGCGCCTCCGAGAGCTGATTTATTGGCGGTTTATTTGGAGAAACGCTATCGCTCTTAGATTCCGGAGGCGGGGGGGAAACACGCTCGCGGTGGACTTTAACCTTGGGCTGAAACCACAGCGCTTTGTTTTCAGAGGCGCTTCCTGGGGCGCCGCGGTGGGGCTGGGGCCTAGCCGGGGAAGCTCGGCCGGAATGTGGCCCAGCAGCCTCCACTCCCAGGTTGCACTCCCGCCTGCCCAGGCAAGCGCTCAAATTCCTCTGAGCCCGGCCGGAAGCCCTCCGTCCCTCTAAAAGTAATTCTAGAAATTCTAGGAAGGAGGCGAGGCTCCTTGAGCGAGGGCGTCCTTGAAGCGAGGTTTCCAAACCCTCCCACCCCAAGCCCCCGGCATCTGCCACCCGCCGTTTGCAGTCGTGTCACTGGCATGGTGAGGTTTCCGGGAGGCACCCCGGAAGGGCTGGATACTCCGGCTTCCGCGCACCTGAAGTCCGGAGAAAAATCCCCGCTGCAAGTGGTTGGCTCTGAACGCGCACATGGCTTGCTTGGCTGGTGCAAGCCACCAGCGCGAAGGCCTGTTCCTGCCCCTCTGGCAGAGATAAACTAAGCGTTATTATTGCAAATGCACTCTCTTTGGATCTGTTCCCTGCGACTGTTGTGGTGTCAAAACCGCCACCTCCACCAGGCAGCCACAAGGGCGAGACCAATTCCCGCTTTCCCCTTGGTTGCGCCAAAGCGCGCAGCCAACAAGGGCTCTAACCTGGGACCCCGGTTGAAAAAGTCCTGGGGCATCCGGCAGCACAGAGGGTGGGAACCAGATGAGCCCCTGCCTCCACGCATGGTGCCCACAGTCACCCGCCCCCGCGGTCCTCCTGTGCAGAAAAAAAAAAAAAAGCCCATCCTGCGCCCGTAGAGGACTCCGAGGAGGCGCGGGATGAAGGCAGGGTCCGTGGAGAGGTGGCAAGCTGAATTCTGAGAAGCCGCTCTGACCTTGACCCTGGCGTCGCCCCTCC
Source organism: Cheracebus regulus (assembly GCA_963574635.1). Taxonomy (NCBI): domain Eukaryota; kingdom Metazoa; phylum Chordata; class Mammalia; order Primates; family Pitheciidae; genus Cheracebus; species Cheracebus regulus. The sequence continues at coordinate 25,236 of CAUYQU010025709.1, forward strand.
GTGGTGCAGATGGCACCGGAGTTGAGCTCGAGCAGAGAGCCGTGTGCCCATCCCAGTCCCACCGAGCCTTCCTAGGAGGAAATGCCGGGCCCTGTCGCCCCTACCCCAAGGCGGTGATCCTGTGAAGCTCGGGCCACCTCAGGGTCCAGTGCCCTCAGGGATGGATGGTGTTGTCACCGAGGGACGAGGCCATTCCCTCTCTTTGGCGAACAGAGAAGCTCCTGGCGTGGTTCCCTGCGCAGTCTCGGGGGTCCCCAGGCCGTGATGGGGTGAGCAGGGCGTGTGGCGTGGCCCAGGACGACGCCAGGCCAGCCCAGAGCACCCGCGCGTGAGCGGTGGGAAGGAGGGCCCGCCCCGAGATTTATGGCCGCAGTCAGCCCCCTGCGCACCGAGCGCGTCTCCGTCCTCTAGCCAAACAGTGGAGTGGAGGACCCGACCCAGGCTGGAGGAAGAGGCCAGGGCCGGAGGCGGGGCCGAGAGGAGCTGGAATCCATCGGGGCTGGGTCTGGCGCATCAGTCCCAATTCTGCCCGCCTTGCGCCCTGGTCTCGGTGGGGTGTGGGGCGCTGGCGCCGCGTCCCTGGTCTTCCAGGCAGGTCCAGGCAGCTCTCAGCTGGGTTGGCGTGACCTCGACTTGGTGCTGTACTGCAGCAGCTGGGCCTGTCGCAGCAGCGAGGGGACGGCGAACGTGGCTTTCCCGGGCACAGCCTCTCCGGATTTTAGCTGCGCCCGCCAGACATGGAACCTGCGGAAACCAGCGCTTAAGATACCCGGCCACACACGGCCTCTGAGCGGGCGGCAGAAGCCGGCGATCCCTCGGGGTCCCCTTCACCGAGGTGCCAGCGGAGACTGGGGGCTTCGGTCATCACCTGGAAAAGGGGTTGGGGCAACCGGTGGAGTGGCTCAGGTGCCTCGCCAAGGAAAGGATACTGGCTTTTTCCCCCCGCTGGGGGGGATAAGGGGAGAACGGGTCCAAGTGGCCAGCAACACCAGGATTTGGGAAGAACCGGGTTCAACGCTGAATTGAGAGATGCTGTGTAATTGCGGGAGTCGTACTAGCCCGGTGCGGGGCACCGAGCCTGCGCCAACTAAAGCGCGACAGGGGAGACGGCAGGGCTCAAGGTTGGCCTGTACTTTAGTTTTAAAACAAAGAGGGAGAATTTTGTCAGGCGGGACGCGTCCAGGGACCAGGCGGCCTCGGAACACACGAAAGGCCTCCGCTCCAGTTACCCAGGCTGGCGGCGGAGAAGCGCGCTGGGCCGGGCCTCGGCTAGACTGGGCAGACTATCCCGCAACTGCGGTTTGGGGTTACAAGGAAGAACCCCCCTACCCCCAGCCGATTTTCCACCCACTCAGTCTCACACACACACACACACACACACACACACACACACACAGACACACAGTTTTTGGCCACCTATCCCGCTGGGTAAACCAAAGTATGAGGGGGTGGGGTAAGGGAGGGGATGGAATGGGGGTGGGGCGTGGAAGATGGCGGCTGGCCCTGGTTGCCTTTGGCCTATGCCCTATGGCCATGGCGCCTAGGCCTGATTTTTACATTTCAATGTGGCCCTCCATACTGGGGAGGGCATTTTCCTGGACTCCGCAGCCTGGTTAGGGATGTCCCAGAAGCTCTTCTCTACGAATGGGGGAGCCAGGACTGCACTCACTACTTCGCTTGGGATCGGTCCTCCGCCCCAAGATGGCTCCCAGTTGCTGTTTACTCAGCGGCTGCGGGGACACTAGGGCGCGGGGCCGGGGAGCGGGCGAAGATCAGGGCACGTACAGATTGGCCCAGGCAGGCGGCCTCTCTGCGTGGCTAGTCCGCGCCGCCATGCACGCTGCAGCCCTGGAGAACCAGCAGGGGCAGGATGCGTCCAGGGCGCTCGGCCCGGTGGCCAGCAACTGGGAGCCACCGCCACCACCGCGTTTCCAGGCCCTGCGCCCCGGCCGGGCTCTGGTGGCTGCAGGGCCGCCCAACTGTGGAGAGGGTGCGGTGGGGGGGGGGGGGGCGGGTATGGGGGGAGGGCGCGAGAGGGCTGGGCGCACAAAGCCCAGGTGGGGAGGGGGCCTCCTCGGCCCCAACCGCGGCCCTAATGAAATACCGGCTGGGTTTGTCACGCCGCCGAGGCGCACACTTGAAAAATGCAAACGCCATTGGCAAATCCAGGGCAAACAGGCAGAATTTTTATTAGCAACGAAATGATTTATGGCACACATACCCCGCCGTCACAATTACGGCGTCTTGGAGCATCCAAGGGATGAAAACATTAAACATTTATAAAAATAGGCCTTTGTTTTTTTCTACCCCGCAAGCCTTTTGTTTTCCCCACCCCAACTCTCTCAAGATACATATATATATTTTTTCCTTGAGCATTATTAAAACATTCCCCAAATCCAGAGCCGGGTAATGGGGTGGGGAATTAGGGTCTGGGCTGGGGATCTTGGTGGGTAAAGAGGGTGGGGAGAAAGCGATGGGGCCTTGGGCGTGGGAGGGCTTACTAGGAACACACAAGACCTCTGCTTAAGGCTCAAGGGCGCTCGGCGCCCCCCCACCCCCACACACGGCCCCCTTCCCCCGCCTGGGCTTCCAGCAGCCCCGCACAGCTCCACTGCGTTTATTCGATTCCTGCAGTCCCCTCCTCCCCTAAGGCACACAGACACAATACCTCCTTTCTCTAACCCCCCTCTCCTCTCCGTCTTTGCTCCTGGCCGTCCCGGGGATGCACCGGGCGCCTCCCGCCGCCCCGAAGGCCGAGGCCGCCAGTGAGACCCGCACGCCCAGCTCCAAACGCGGACACCGTGGCTTGTTCCCCTCGGCTCCGGCTATTTTCGTTCTTTTCTTTCCTTCTCACTCCTCACTCCTCCCTCCTCCCCCAGCGAAGCTCCAGCTTCCAAAAGAGGGCAGCCTAGAAACCAACGCAGGAAGGTCCAGGAAGGGCAACTTGAAACTGCTCTCAAGAGGCTGAACTTTTTTCCTCAAATTTATCCTGGAATTAAATTAGACGCCCCCAGTTCGTTCTCGAAGCCTCCCCCCTTTTTTCTCTAAAAGTGGAGAAAAGAAAATAGAACAAATGGGCATTAACTCGCTCATTTTTTCCCTCCTCCAGAAAAGTTGCCTTAAAAATGATTAAAAAAACAAAACAAAACAACAAGAAAAAAAGGGCAATGCGAAAACGCTGAGTCCGCAGCGCGGGGCGAAAGAGCGGGCTTCTCTTGTTTTAATTACAATCTTATCACCGCAGTTGCTCTCCGAGGTAGGAGCGGAAGGATTTCTGCCCCTCCAAGCTTCCTTTCCAGGGTACGTAATGCCTAGCCGGGGGAGAGGGTGCGGGGGGCCCCCCAGGACATTCCTGCTGGCGTGGTCCGCACTCCCTGCGCCCCCGGTCAGGTAGGTCGGCCTCGGGCAGCTCACGGCTACACAACCCAGAAAGGATTTTGCTGAAAGCGCAAAATAAAAGTACAAAGTCTGGAGGATTGGGGCTCCCCTCCCCCTACGGCCGCCGTGGCCAGCCAAGCACTTTTTGGGCTTGGCGGCTGCTTCCTCTGAGCTCAACAGATTTTTTTTTTTTTCCCGGTCTCGCCCTCCCTGGAGGGGGCGCGGCGGATGGAAGGCGAGAGAGGCCCCCAGCCAAGAGGTTTTTAATATTACACTTTAATAGGTTTCAGACGGCTCCGTGGAGAAATGGTAATAGGCTGAAATGTCAGAATCGAGATTCAGTTCGCGCTCAGCCGATCTAATCCTTTTTTCTGCTCTGATTTTTTGTTGGTGGTGGGAGAGGGGAGCACCCACGTAAAGAGGGGCTTTGGGGAGGGGCGCGCGGTGCAAAGCGCGGCAGCCTGGGCCTGGGCCGAGCGGGGGACGCGCCCCGGTCCGCGTTTCTATAGGAACCCCTTTTAGAAGATTAGAGACTCACCCGCTGCCCGCCGCTGCGGCCTCTCCAAAATACTAATCAGTAACCATCTGACACTGCGTTTCAGGGAGGGACCCGCAGGCCAGTACTAGGAAAACGGCCTTCTCGCCTGCCCATCCCACCCGACCGCGCTGCTTGGGGAGAGGGAATGAATCGCTGCTTTGTATTAAAAGGAAGAAAAAAAAACAAGGGAAAAAGCAGCCCTTGTCTGTTTTGGCGTCTCCACCGCGCGTACTAGAAGCGCACCCTAGGGGAGGCGGGGGACCGGAGCCCGGAGCCGGGGTGCAGCCCGCCGGGCCTCTAGGCCCTCCCCGGCTCGCTTGGCTTGTCACCTCCTCCTGCGAGCAGGAAGCTGACAGGCGGCCCATTAAACCGCGCCTTGCAAAGCCCTGGATTGCGGCGACAACCATCTTCCTCTATTTTGATCACTCAGCCCAGACGCTGGGGGAGGGGGAGGAGGAAAAGGGAGGAGAAGGAGAAAGGGGGGGTTCCGCGCTGGTGGAGGGGGAGGGCTGCCTAGAAACGGCCCGGAAAAATTCTCACCGCCAGTTTTGATCATTCAGCCCCGCCGAGGGGAGCCTGGAAACTGCTGGAGCCCCTAGGTCCGTAATTGGTTTTATAGGAATGGCTGTGGGCCAAGGTGTTTACATGAGCGTGATTGGCGGTGCACGCGGCCAATGCGCGGCGGCCAGGGGCCGGGCTGGGGGGGGAGGCGGACGCCCGGGAACAATGCGTGTTTCTTTGCCGGAGAGTGCTCCCCTCCCCCAACTGCCTCCAACACTCCCCCCGCGCGGCTGCCTTTTTTTTTTTTTTTTTTTTAGAACCAGTGAGAGGAACTTGAAAGGGGGGTTGTGTAATGTACCTTTTCCAATCCCGGGCTGTATATGGAGATTTGGGATTCTTTAAACCGGCGCTACCTGGATTTTATTAAAAAGCGGGGAGCTCCGCGGGAGGAAAGCTGGCTTTTCCGGGGGCTGCGGGAGCCGGGCCGCGGGAGGGCGGAGGAGTAGGCGCGCCGAGCGCTCGGCCCGGGGAGCGGTTTTCTACCAAAAAAAGGAAAGGCGGGCAAAAAGTGTGAGGCGGCTGCGGGTGGCGGAGGGGAGCGGCGGCCGCGGGGTGGCGGGCAGCACGGGCGCCTAGCTGCGCCGGTAGCCGGGGCCGCCGCGGGAGTCGCCGTCGCCGAAGCCCGGACCCGGGAACCCAGCCGCGCCAGGTACGCCGCCGGTCAGCCTGCCGGCCTCCGGCGGGGCGCGATGGTCTCCAAACTTCTCCAGCTCGCCCCTCAACCAAGCCTGCCCCTCGGGGTGCGCGGGGAGATCCCCACTACTGTCCGGCTCCCGATTACAGAATCGGGGACCAGGGCCGGCTGGGAGGGGGCGCCCCGGGAGGGGTGGGGGCGGGCTGCTGCGCCCCGGGCGCCCACGCAAGCCCCTAGCCCCGGTCCGGCTCGCCTGGCCTGGCCGAGGGGCGGCGGTTCTTCTCTCGGTTCCCAGTAGGCGGCGGGGGAGCCCGGGACGCCGAGACGTTTTCGATTATAGGCTGTTTTTAATTAAAAGCCGGAATTCAGCCATTTTAACTGCATTTAAGAGGGGGAGAAAAGTAGGGAGAACGCAGTGGAGCCCGCAGATGGCCGAGGCAGCTTCTTTGCCAGAGCGAGGGTGTTCCAGGGGGCTTCACCCCGACTTCCCCAAACTGGGGCGCCTGGGCATGCCACGAGGCGCTAGCTTTTAAAAGAAAGCTACCCAAAGAATCTCTTATTAAAAAAAAAATCACGGAAAGCTCATCGCCTCCTTAAGACATGTATCCTCGGATGTGGCGGTCTTAGATTTTTCCAAAGTAAACGCGGATCTGGTAACCAGAACCTGATGGGAGAGAGCGAGGGAGGGAGGGAGGGAGGGAGGGAGGGGTGTTTGTAACCAAAACCGGGTTAAAATAGGCACCCTTAGCAAAGTTGGGGAGGGAGGCTGGAGAGGAAGACCGATGGGTTTGGCCAGGGTTTTGCAGCCGAGGGGGTCTGCTGCTCGGGGGGCTGGGTGAGGAGTGCAGGGCGCCGGACGGGCACCCGGGAGCCGGTGGCTTTGGCTAGATCGGCGGCTCTAAGAGCGCCCAGGCCTCCCGGAATCAGGAATGTGAGCTGCTGCAGGCAGACAGAGATCGAGGGAAGGAAGGGTGGGCTCGGAGACCCCCTCCCATCCCCAGGAGAATCGGCAAACGACAAATCTTTTAAACAAACAGCTTTAAACTGGAACTACAGAGGGATTTACCCAATGGTGGGGGAGGCGCCCCTTGGCCAGCCCGCGCGCAAAGGTTTTCTTTGTAGGTTATTTTTTGGGTGGGGGGTAGGGGGGAAGCTAGAGTAGGAGCGAGACCCTTGATCCATTTCCTTACCCTTCTGACATCCCCCAAATCCCCCACGCCAGGCCACGTCCTCGGCCTGCAGGATCTCAGGCCAGGGCGTTGGAAAATGAAACCAAAGCTTGTTTTGTAGGATTCTTTCCAGTCCTCAGGCGAGAATGCCACGTCTCGGGTCCTCGGACTCGAGCTCTGGGACTCACAGTGTCCCGGGGGGTGGGGGCGAAGCGGGGGGGGACCACGAGCCTCTTTAAAAATAATAAACCCGCTTTGGACCCTCCCTCCTCCCACCCCCAGAAAAACACCATTCCTTCGGCGGTTCAAGGCGAGCTCAGGAAAAACCAAACTCGGAAAAGGGAGGCGAGGTCTCCAAAAGGTTAAATATTAAACTTTGCGGATTAGATAGTGCCAGAATGTTTAGGGAGACACTTCGGATCGCTCGTGGAAAGGCTTCAGGGTTTTAAACCCCGGAGCCTTTGATGCCCAGGAATAGAAGATACTTAAGAGGTTTGTATTTACGCTGACCGGGCGCAGCTGAGGAGCCCTTCCTGGTTTCGGGAGGACCCGGCAGCCGCCGAGGCAGAGTCCGGGCTGGGGCGCAGCATGCCACCGCCGCGGGTCACTTTTCTGAGCCAGGTCCTGCGAGCTTGAAGCCGCCAGGGGAAGGAGCATGGATTTTTACTTTTTACTGAATAGGGCCTGCTCCCGATTTTATTTCTAGCCACTCGGTCCGCAACCCCCGATCCTGAAGGGCGAGGCGACTTTCTGAAACTTGTTACTTTATTATTTTTTTTGTTTTTTCTTTCCTCGCTTCTATTTCTTCCGCGGCCCGTCTCCCCGCCAAGACGCCGTGTGCGCCGCCTCGCACAGCTCTGCCTGGCCGCCCGGAGGGTCCCCACCGCCAGCCGCCTGTGTGTCCCGGGCCGCCGGCCCGCCACCGAGCACAAGCCCCGCTGGCCGCCGCCATGCATGCCGCGGAGCCCCCGCCGCCCGAGGACTCCGGGACTACGCCAAAGCCGAACTTGTAGGTCCCACTGAGCAAGGCCTGCGGGCCGGGTGGGGATCTGGCCGCGGCACTCCCGCGGAGGATGGATGGCCGAGACTTCGGGCCCCAGCGGTCCGTGCACGGTCCCCCGCCGCCGCTACTCTCTGGCCTGGCCATGGACAGCCACCGCGTGGGCGCGGCCACTGCCGGACGTTTGCCTGCCTCGGGCTTGCCCGGCCCGCTGCCGCCCGGGAAGTATATGGCCGGCCTGAACCTCCATCCGCACCCGGGTAAGTGTCCCGCGCGGCGCCCGCCCCCTTCCTGTCTTCCTGGGGAGATCCATTCGGCGGGGTCCTCCTGCGCACTAGCGGCCAGGGCTCGGCGCCTCTCCTTCGGCTGGCCACGGGGGCGCGGGCGGACTCAGCGCTCAGGGAGGAGAAACTCCTGGCCCCGGAGCCAAGGCCAATCCGGCGGCGGAGACGGGCGCGCGGCTCGGCTGCCTTTTCTCTGGAGCGCCTGGCCCTCGTGAGCCGACAGCGGGTGCCGTAATCGGAGCCACTGGGAGCGATACCAATTACCAGGGGCCCCGGCGGCACGAACCTGGGCTGGAGTTTTCAAAATCTGGGCAAGAAAAGAACAAACCGGCCCCCGCACCCCGTGAGACACCCGCTCTCAGAGCTCGAATCTTTTTCTTGGCAAATGCTCCTGTTGGCGCCCGTGGGACCTGGGTTCTGTTCTCAGCTCTACCACCTGCGCCGAACTGGGTCCCTGGAAGCTCCCAGGCGCCAGGGGATGTGGGAGGACGGTGACCCCAACCTTGGGACCCTGGTTTCGTGGCGGGCTGGATGCCTCTTTCTTCCCTGGGAGAATGGCAGCCCTGAGAACCTGTAACCCAGTAGGAGGGCGCCGACCTCGGCCCTCGGGGACCCCTCGTTCTCCGGCGGGAAAGAGGGTGCGGAGGTGCGGCGTGGACGCCGAAACGGGGCCACCGTGGTCCCGAACCCAGGGGGAAGGGAGAGAGTGGGTCGGGCCGGGCCCGGGCGGCGGAGGGGAAACCCTGGGTCTCACATGGAATCCTGGGAGGAGGTGGCCGAGAAGGCCCTGTGGCGTCCGCCATTTCCCGAGAGGGGCTGCCCGGGCGCGGTGGGGACGTTTCCCGGGCGGCCGCCGCGACGGGGCGGGAGACTATTGCCCCTGTTTGTCTGCGGCCGCTGCAGCCTGGCGGGGCGGGTAGGAGACTCGGGGACCTTCAGACCTGCCCGGCAGCTACCCCAGGACACCCGGTCCCTCCTCCCCAGACTGCCTCTGGCTTTTGTGCTTGGCGTCCCAAGTCTCGAGTTAAAAGAAGAAAAATCCACCTTCTCTTCTCCCAATTGCAGTTTCGGATTTTTTGCGAATTAAGAGGAGCCCCCCCGCCCCCCGCCGACGTTCCCCTCCTCTTTGGGGGGGTCTTGCAGGAGACACCCCCGGCCCGGAGCTGCTGCCTGAGCCTTGCCCCGCCCGCTTGGCGGAGCTCGCGGATTTTGCCTCTCTGATTTTTCTCCTGGAACTTTTCAGGAACTGGAGTCCCGGGGGCTCGGCGGGACAAAGGGCCTTTGTGAGGCACTACGCGGGGGAGGGGCGCGCGCCCCGGGGCCTGGAGCTTGTAGATTCCCGCCGGCCGGGGCCAGAGAACCAGGTCTTGGCCCCAGGATCTACTTGTTGTGCCCCTCCGGAGCTGGGGGCTCATTCCGCCCGGGCTCTGCGACCAGGGCAAGGGTTTATTCCCGTGTGGCGTGTTGCGGCGAGGGAGGGGCCCGGGGGACCCCCGGGGAAGAAGTTGGAGGCGGCCTTGGGTTATAGAGGCTGTCCGAGCTGGCCCTTTTTGCACTCCCCACAAGTCCACCGTGATGTGTGTGTGCGCACGTGTGTCTGGGTCATTTGGTCCAGCCCAGGGTGGTGACGGGCCCCCCAAGCCTGGGAATCGGAGCCTGGGTCTCCCTGGCTGGCTGGTCCTTTGCTTGGCTTTTGCGAGGTTGGGAAGGGGCATCGTGTGCACTCCCTGCCTGGGATCTGGCTCCGGCCTGGCAAGGCAAAGTGCCCTAATGCGAACCGGTGAAAACAGCCACTACTCATGCAAGCCTGCACCGTGCTAGGGCCGCGCCTAATCTGACGCAGCAGTCTGACGGCCTATTGCCCATTTGCTGGATGGGGAGGCTGAGGTGGGGGGAAGGCCAAACCACTAGCCTCGGAAGCCCAGCGGGAGGTAGCCTTGGAGCCAGGCCTTTTCGCAACTCCTGCGCTCGCTCAGAGCTGTTTGACTTCAGCAAGGCAAGGCTGAGGTCGGGGAGGACACAGCAGGAGGGCTGCCGCCGCTCCCTGAGCCCCGTGCTTACCCTGGAGGGAAAGGTGGGGGCCGGTGCTACTTCTGGTTGCCTTCCTCCCCCACTTCGGCAAGTGGCCGCTTGGGAGACCTCGGACCCCAGGCCAACGCCCAGAGCCAAGCCTGTGCTAATCCCATTAGCCACGAGGTGGGAGCTGCTCCCATTCACTCTCTGCTTGGGGCTAGGCCGGATTACACATTCCTCAGCCCAGCACACCCTCCCCCTCCCGGGTTTTCTTTGTGGGGTGCAGGTGTTAAATTTTCTCTTCTTAACGTACCTCCCTCTCTTCCTTGGCTGTCGCCACCTTAGCTCTAGCTAGCGTTATCAGTCCCATCTTTATTTATTTTTGTATCGGGAAGTCCTGAGAGGTTGAGCCACTTGCTTGGGGTCACACAGCTAGGGAGAGGCACACTACCATTGGGCTCTGCCGAGGTAGATGAGCGCTGCCAGGGCTTATAAAGCCCCTCCTCGGCCGGGGGAGGTTCCCTGGAGAGAGCTCAGAGCTGGAGGGGCCCTCGGAGAAAGATCCCCGGGAGGAATCCCATCCAAGCTAGTATTGACAGTCATCTGCCTAGGAGGGGTCTCCTGGAAGAGCTGGTTTCTACCTTACTGGTCAAGACGGAGGGATTTGGCCTCTTCTTCTGCGGATCTGGCCTGATCCTCTGCAGAAGAGGAGGTGAACTCAAGAACGAATGGGGTTAGGGATCAGGAAAGGGTGTTTATAAATTTCCTATTAATTTGAGTCCTGCTACATTGTGAACAAAATGGTCACAGCCTGATCCTGGAAATGGACATGTAACTGACAAGCACCTGGGGCTTGGCTCTGTGCTCTGGGATTGGGAGGCCTGGACTCAGTTGTACTCACAGGCTGCAATTAAAGAGCTATTAGTAGGATTGTGTGCTTGGATGTTTATTCTCCCTGCCCCCACACCGTAGGCTCGCCCTGGGAAGGTACATGAATAGAGGGTAGGACTCAGGGATCTGGGTGGGGAGACCCTGCACTCTGGCCTGGCCAGCGGTCAACAGAGGGCCGTGGGCCTTCTCCAGGGTCTGATCAGATCCATCTCTGGAATCCAGTTTGTCAGCATACTGGGATTGACTTAGAAAGATTTATCATTGAGGACCGCTGGTAGAGTGATAGATAAGGACGATTTACAAGGGGCTTCCTTCTCTGGTCAGAGGAGACAAGGGAGGCCCTGGGAGAGTTCTGGAATCTGGAAGGGCCTCTGGGGGTGGGGGGGCTGTCTCCTCTGGTTCTTCAGCTCCTAACGCCAGCGATTTCCTTCTTTCCTCACTTGCTCATTTACTCAGCAAATAATTTCCAAGTGCTTCCTGCGTGCCAGGCACCGCTCGCATCCCAGGAATGCGGCAGTGAACCCAACAGACAGAAATCTCTGCCCTCATTGAAGCTCACATTCTTCCGGGGACTCAGGGGCAGTGAACACAAATCTGAGAAGGAAATGATTTTTTTTTTTTTTTTTTTTTGAGATTCGGTCTCACTCTGTCACCCAGGCTGAAGTGCAGTGGTGTGATCTCAGCTGACTGCAACCTCTGCCTCCCAGGCTCAGTCCATCCTCCCACCTCAGCCTCCCAAGTATCTAGAACTATAGGCATGTGCCACCATGCCCTGCCAACTTTTTGTATTCTTAGTAAAGATGGAGTCTTGCTATGTTGCCCAGGCTGGTCTTGGACTCCTGGGCTCAAGCGATCCTCCTGTCTTGATCTCCCAAAGTGCTGGGATTACAGGCGTGCCCCATTGTGCCCAGCTGATTTTGTTACTTTTAAATTTGATTTATTTATTTTTAAGACACAGAGTTTTACTCTGTCACCCAGACTGGAGTGCAGTGGTGCAATTATTTCTTATTGCAGCCTCAAACTCCTGTGCTCTTCCTGCCTTGGCCTTTTGAGTAGCTAGGACTATAGGCATGTATCACCATGCCTGGCTAATTTTAAAATTTTCTGTAGAGACAGGGTCTCCCTATGTTGTCCAGCTGGTCTCGAACTCCTGGGCTCAAGAGATCCTCCTGCCTCTGCCTCCTGAGTAGCTGGGACACAGTGTTGCAGTCTCAGCTCATTGCAGCCTCTGCCTCCTGGGTTCAAACAATTCCTCCACCTCAGCTTCTCGAGTAGCTGGGATTACAGGTGTACGCTGCCACACCCAGCTAATTTTTGTATTTTTAGTAGTGACGGGGTTTCACCACATTGGCTAGGCTGGCCTCGAACTCCTTGCCTCAAGTGATCTGCCTGCCTCGGCCTTCCAAAGTGCTGGGATTACAGGTGTGAGCCACCATGTCTGACCTAATTTTTAAATTTTATGTAGAGACAGGGTCTTGCTATGTTGTTCAGCTGGTCTTGAACTCCTGGGCTCAAGAGATCCCTTCCTGCCTCGGCCTCCCGAGTAGCTGGGACTATAGTCCAGTGCCACTGTGCTTGGCTAAACAAATGATTTTTTTATTTTTACTTTTTGAGATGGAGTCTTGCTCTGTTGCCCAGGCTGGAGTGCAGTGGCACAATCTTGGCTCCCTATAACCTTTATCTCCCGGGTTCAAACGATTCTCCTGCGTCAGCCTCCCTGAGTAGCTGAGATTATAGGCACCTGCCACCATGCCCAGCTAATTTTTGTATTTTTAGTAGAGATGGGGTTTCGCCATGTTGGTCAGGCTGGTCTCGAACTCCTGACCTCAGGTGATCCGCCTGCCTTGGCCTCCCCAAATTCTGGATTATAGGCGTGAGCCACCATGCCCAGCCAGCAAATGATTTTAAAAAGTGGCCTAGGTGGGCGGATCATCTGAGGTCAGGAGTTCGAGACCAGCCTAGCCAACAGTGGTTAATCCCTGTCTCTACTAAAAAAAAAAAAAAAAAAAAAAAAAAAAAAAATTCATTGGGCATGGTGGTGGGTGCCTATAGTCCCAGCTACTCGGGGAGGCTGATGCAGGAGAATCGCTTGAACCTGGGAGGCGGAAGTAACAATGAGCCAAGATCACGCCATTGCACTCCAGCCTGGGTGACAAAGGGAGATGCCGTCTCACAAAAAACAAAAAAAACCAGACCATGCAGAAAACAAAATGTTAATGGTCTGGTCTGCTCCAAGGGCTGAGGGGCTGTATCAGCACAGCCCACCCCCACCTGACTAATCTGGAGGGGTGACCTTTCTCCTGCATGCAAAGGGCAGAAAAGTGTGGTGAAGGTGGATGGAACACAGAAACCAGAGTGCCTGGTGTGTCTGAGCTGGCAGAATGGCTGGAGCTGGCGGGAGGGGATGTGGGGGAGGTGGGATCCTTCAGGTCCCTGAAGGCCGGTCATGAGGGCTTGGAATTTTAAACTGAGGAATGAGGAGGCTGTGGAGGGTTTTAAGTGGAAGGAGTAATTGAAATTGAGGGACGTTTCACAGAACTGGTCTGGATTCTTAAAAAAATGTCAATGGTATGCAAGGCAGAGGAAGGCTGAGAACTGTTGCTGATTAAAAGAGACTGAAAAAATGCTACCGCTAAAGGCAATGTATGGCTCTCAACTGGACCTTGGGATTGCGGAAGAAATTGCTCCAAAGAACATCATCGGGGCAATTGACAAAACTGGGATATGGACTGTAGATGAGCTGACAGTATCAGACCACTGTTAGGTTTTATGAAGTGGATAACTGTGTGGTTGTGTAAGAGAATGTCCTTGTTCTTAGGAAATAAGAATACTGAATGTTTTGGGACAAAAGGACGTACAGTCTACAACTTATCCTCAGAATGGAAAAAGTATCTGTAATTTATATATATAGAAAGAGATTTTGGGAAAAAAAGTCTATAATTTATAGATAGATATAGATACATGGGAGACGATGATACATCAAGTATTACATCAGAAAAGACAGTGAGGCTGGGCGAGGGGCTCACGCCTGTAATCTCAGCACTTTGGGAGGCCAAGGTGGACAGATCACCTGAGGTCAGGAGTTCGAGACCAGCCTGGCCAACATGGTAAAACCCCGTCTCTACTAAAAATATAAAACTTAGCTGAGTGTGGCAGTGGGTGCCTGTCATCTCAGCTACTTGGGAGGCAGAGGCAGGAGAATTGCTTGAACCCAGCAGGTGGAGGTTGCAGTGAGCTGAGATCATGCCGTTGCACTCCAGCCTGGGAGACAGAATGAGACTCCATCTGAAAAAAAAAAAAATGCCAGTGAGAGAGCAGTTCACAGTTGTTGGATCTGGTGAAGGTGATAGGGCAATTCATCGTACTATTTCAAACTTTTCTCTGAATTGGAAATGATTTCAAAATAAGCATTTAAAGAAAACTAGAGGTTGGGCATGGTGGCTCATGCCTGTAATTCCTACACTTTCGGAGGCCTAGGTGGGTGGACTGCTTGAGGCCAGGATATTTGGGAGAGCAGCCTGGGCAACATAGCAAGACCTTGTCTTTACAAAATACTTAAAAAATGAGGCATGGTGGCGAATGCCTGTTAAGTCCCAGCTACTTGGGAGCCTGAGACAGGAGAATTGCTTGAGCCCCAGAGATCGAGGCTGCAATGAGTTGTGATTGCACCACTGCACTCCAGCCTGGGCAACAGAGTGAGACCCTGTCTCAAAACAAACAAAAAAAATGAGGCTGGGTTGCTAGAGACAGCCTGGTAGACGAGGAGAGAAGCAGGAGATAATTGGGTGAGGGTGAGCAGGGAGGGAGGCTGGAGGTGGCCAGGGTTCCGTGCCTTGTGGAGGTTGGGCAGCTAAGATGAACGGACAGGGAGGGAAGGAGGGAGAACTCGTGGGATTTTTTGTTTGAGCTGCTTGTGGAGGGATGGGGAGGGGTAGATTTGCGGAGAAGCTGGGGACTGGGCCTTCTTGTTTTAGATATGGCTGGCAGGGCTGCTCTTGGCTCCCCAATGTGAACCAGTCTGTGGACTGACCCAAGGCTATACCTAGCCTTGCTTTCCAGCCAGACCCTCGTCCAGCCCAGCTTTTTAGGGGACTGGCTGGAGCTGTTCTCAGGAGAGGTCTTGAGCCACGCCAGGGCCTGCTGGGAGTCCTGGTCAGTGGCCAGTCAGGGCCAGGGTCCTTAAACACATTTGCTCCCATCCGCAGAGACCGTGCATGTGACTTGGGAGGAAGTCAAGGCCACTAGGTGGGAGTCACTCAAGCTCCTTGTCACCTCTCTCAGGCCACTAGTGCACTCACCAGTGCATGTGAGGTTTCTTCAGGAGATAAGGAAAGTAAGGGAAGCTCAGCCTGTGGGAAACCCTGGCTTCCCACATCCTCACCAACCTTTTGACATGTTTCTGAGCCCTTTGGGGGTCAGTGGAGGCCCCTTGTAATCCCCAGATAGAAAATGGCTCCATCTAGAGGCAGGACGGCCTCCAAGCTGAGGTGTGGATGTTTCTCTCCAGTTTACAGGGCATATGAGGACTTTGGTTCATTAGAGTGAATGAATTCATTTGGTGGTTGTGAGGTTTGTTTTTGTTATTTTGTTAACTTTTTTTTTGAGACAGTGTCTTGCTCTGTCACCCAGGCTGGAGTGCAGTGGCTGCTATCTCGGCTCACTGCATCCTCTGCCTACTGGGGTTCGAGTGATTCTCCTGCCTCAGCCTCCTGAGTATCTGGGATTACAGGCTCCTGCCACCACACCTGGCTAAATTTTGTGATTTTTTTTTTTTTTGCAGTGTTAATTCACTTTATTTTTCTTATATAAAAACCCTGTGTTGTAGCCACAGCTGGAGCTTGGGTCCTCTGCACGGAGACTCTGGTGTGGGTCTTGACCAGGTGGTCAGTGAATTCCTCCTGATAGGGAGACTTGGTGAATACAGTCTCCTTCCAGAGGTCGGGGGTCAGGTAGCTGTAAGTCTTAGAAATGGCATCAAAGGTGGCCTTGGCGAAGTTGCCCAAGGTGGCAGTGCAGCCACTAGCTGAGGCGTAGCAGTCATTGATACCAGCCATCATGAGCAGCTTCTTGGGCACAGGTGCTGAGACGATACCAGTGCCCCTGGGTGTGGGGAGGAGGCGCACCAGCACAGAGCCACAGAGGCCTGTCACCTTGCAAGGGACGGTGTGGGGCTTGCCGATCTTGTTCCCCCAGTAGCCTCTGCGCACAGGGACAGTGGAGAGCTTGGCCAGGAGGATGGCCCCACGGATGGCAGTGGCCATCTCCTTGGAACACTTAACACCCAGACCGACATGACCATTGTAGTCCCCAATAGCAACAAATGCCTTGAACCTGGTGCACTGGCCAGCACGGGTCTGCTTCTGCACTGGCATAATCTTCAAAACCTCATCCGTGAGAGAGGCCCCCAGGAAAAAGTCAGTGATCTCAGATTCCTTGATGGGCAGAGAAAAGAGAGAGATTTACTCCAGAGACTTGATCTTCATGTCTTTGACCAGGCGGCCCAACTTGGTGACAGGCATCCACTCCTTATCCTTGGCTTTGCCTCCACAAGCTCCGCGGCCTTGGCCCCGGCCCCATCCACGGCAGCAACCCCGGCCCTGGATGCCACTGCCGAAACCTCTGCGGAAGCAGCCGTGGTTCCCCATCCCAGGGACCCCGGGGCCTCTGGGCCCCCCCGCTGCGCCAGCATCATCCACCATTTGGTGTTTTATCGGAGAAGAAGCAAAATTTTCTATTTTTAGTAGAGGTGGGGTTTCACCTTGTTGACCAGGGGTGGTCTCGAACTGCTGACCTCATGTGATCCACTTACCTCGACCCCCAAAAATGCTGGGATTACAGGCGTGAGCCACCACGCCTGGCCGCAAATTCATTTATTTTCTGGAGTTAATGTCTTTTTTTTTTTTTTTTTTTTTAATTTGGAATTTCTTAGAATATCTGGCTTCTAGTTTCTCTCTCTCTTTTTTTCCTTTAAGAGACAGGGTCTCTTTCTGTTGCCCAGGCTGTAGTGCAGTGGCATTCGTGTGGCTCACTGCAGCCTCAACCTCCTGGGCTCAAATGAGCCTCCCACTTCAGGGGCTCCTGAGTAGCTAGGACTGTAGGCGCATGCCACCACACCTGGCTAACTTTGACATTTTTTGTAGAGATGGGGGTCTCTCACTATGTTGCCCAAGCTGGTCTTGAACTCCTGGGCTCAAGTAATCCTCTTGCCTGGGCTTCCCTAAGTGCTGGGATTATAGGTGTGAGTTACCATGCCCAGCCAGCCTTCTCGTCTCTTGAAACATTTTTTTTCATTTGTCATATCTATTGGATGAGCTGCTTTGTTTTCTTGGAGATTTCCTTCCTGGAATTTTCTGTCTTCCTTCTGGAGTCTGGTGGGCCCAGTTCTTGTGGGTGCTGTAGAGCCACTGCTCTTCAAATTCCCTTTGCCTCTCTCCTGTGTGTCTTGATTCCCTTGCCTTCCAGTTTCCTGTTTTACTCCCTCCTTTCTGTAGAGCGAATCCTGCGGTAGCTTTCTGTGAAAGGGTAGGTTTCTGAGGCCTAGTATACCTGAAAAATGCTTTTGTTCTGTCTTCACACTTTAATGCTATTTGGGAAATAATTTCCCTCTAGGTTTTTTTTTTTTTTTTTTTTTTTGAGACAGAGTCCTGCTCTGTCGCCCAGGCTGGAGTGCAATGGCGCGATCTTGGCTCACTGACTGCAACTTCTGTCTCCCTGGTTCGAGTGATTCTCCTGCCTTAGCCTCCTGAGTAGCTGGGACTACAGGTGTGAGCCACCATGCCCAGCCTTCTCTCTAGGATTTTGAAAGAATTGCCATATCACCTTCCACATTCCACTGTTAATTTTGAATGGCATTTCAAAATGATGCCATTTTGATTCCTGGTCTTTGTATGTGAACCTTTTTTTTCCTCTTCCTTTTTTTTTTTGGAGATGGAGTCTCACTCTGTAGCCTAAACTGGAGTGCAGTGGCAGGATCTCAGCTCACTGCAACCTCTGCCTCCTGGGTTCAAGCAATTCTTTCTCAGTCTCCCAAGTAGCAAGTAGCTGGGATTACAGGTGTGCATCACCACGCCCAGCTAACTTTGTACTTTTTTTTAGTAGAGATGGGGTTTTACCTTGTTGGCCAGGCTGGTCTCAAGTTCCTGACCTCAGGTGATCCATCTACCTCAGCCTCCCAAAGTGCCGGAATTACAGGTGTGAGCCACCATGTCCAGCCTTCTTTTTTTTTTTGAGACAGTCTCACTCTGTCGTCTAGACTGGAGAGCAATGGCAAGATCTCAGCTCACAGCAACCTCTGCCTCCCAGGTTCAAGCGATTCTCCTGCCTCGACCTCCTGAGTAGCTGGATTTACAGGTTCCCACCATAACACCCAGCTAATTTTTGTAATCTTTGTATTTTTAGTAGAAATGGGGTTTCACCATGTTGGCCAGGCTGGTGTTGAACTCCAGACCTTAGGTGATCCACCCGCCTCAGCTTCCCAAAGTGCTGGATGATAGGTGTAAGCCACCACACCCAGCCTCTCCTTCCTTTTCTAAGTGGTTAACATCTTTCAGAACTACATAATAGTTCAGAACACAGACCCTGAAGTTCATAAATAGGCTCCACCACTGACTAGTTACCTGGCCTGGGGCATGTTGCCTGACCATCTTTGCCACAGTGTTCTTTTGTAAAATGGATAATAGTACCTTTTATAGTTGTGTGGGGACTAAACGGTTTATGTACATAATTACCTGGAGCATTGCCTGCCATAAAGTAAGCCTCATGGTTATTGTTATTCTTTTTTTTTTTTTTTTTTTTGGCAATGGAGGCTTACTCTGTTGCCCAGGCTGGAGTGCAGTAGTGGGATCTCGGCTCACTGTAACCTCCACCTCCTGGGTTTGAATGATTCTCCTGCCTCAGCCTCCCAAGTAGCTGGGACTACAGGCTTGTGCCACCATGCCTGACTAATTTTTGCATTTTTAGTAGAGATGGGGTTTCACCATGTTGGCCAGGCTGGTCTCGAACTTCTGACCTCAGGTGATCCACCTGCCTCGGACTCCCAGAGTGCTGGGATTACAGGCGTGAGCCACTGCGCCTGGCCACGGTTAGTTATTCTTCATCACTGTTCTCACATTTCAGGTTGACGTGTTTTGTTATGGGGTCTGTTTGCATTTACTGTGCTGGGTGCTGCATAGACCATAACAGTCTGGAAACCCAAGTCCTTCAGTCTGAAATTTTTTGTAGCAGTTTTGTTTAATTTCCTTCCCAGTATTTTTGCTGTTCTCTCTAGTGTTTCTGTTCGTTAGGTAGTCTCCTGGGCTGATCAGTGAATTTTTGTTTTCTTTCTTTCTTTTTTTTTTTTTGAGACAGAGTCTTGCTCTGTTGCCCAGGGTGGAGGTCAGTGGCATGATCTTGATTCATTGCAACCTCTGCCTTTGGGTTCAAGTGATTCTCGTGCCTCAGCCTCCTGAATAGCTGGGATTACAGGCATGTGCCACCATGCCTGGCTACTTTTTGTATTTTTAGTAGAGACGGGGTTTTGTCATGTTGCCCAGGCTGGTCTCAAACTCCTGTCCTCAAGTGATCCTCCCGCTTCAGCCTCCCAAAAACCTGGGATTACAGGTTGAGCCACTGTGCCTGGTAGGACATTTTCTTAATGGTATCTTCTAACCTTTCGATGTAATTTTTTGTGTGTTTGAGACAGGGTCTCCCTGTTACCCAGGCTGCACTGCAGTGGTGCACTCACTGCCCACTGCAACCTCGAACTCAAACAACTGGGTCTTAAACGATCCTCCTGCCTCTGCCTTCTGAGACTATAGGTGTGCACCACCACACCTGGCTAGTTTTTGTAGAATTTAATTTTTAAATTTGAGGTATTATATTTTTGTGTCCCAAGAGCTCTTATAACCTGAGTGCTATTTTTTTTTTAATAGCATCCTGTTCTTGTTTCATGGATACATGAATTCTCATTACTAGGATATTAATTGTATTCCTTGGCGTTTTCTTTTTTCATGCATTCTTTGTTTCCTTGAGTCTTTTTTTCTCTTTCACCTTGTAGACTTCCCTAGGGCATCTGCGTGTGGTTATTCACAGGTGCCTCTTTAAGAAAAAGCAGATGGGATTCAGATGTAAGGGTGGGGCTTGTTGGCCATTGAGGAACTTCTTAAATGTCCTATGTAAAAATATCTTTCCTTGTTGACCTTGTAAATGTCACAGGCAAGAATTCACTGGTTTCTTGCCCATTGATGTTGAAGCCAGGCTGTTCCTGTCCCAAGAGCTGAGTGTGCATGCTAAAGTTGACAGATACCTGTTTTTCTTTTGGTCCACACCCTAACCCTGAGAACGCATACCCTCAATGGTTCCATCTTTTCCTAGTAAACAGAGGGGTCAGTGCTTCTGTGGTGAAACCAGCTCTCTTGTCCTGAGCTCCTCTGTGAACCCTGGCTTTGAAGGTACCCAGGGTCTCTGGGTTCAGTCTTTGGAATTGCTGGTTTCTTGATTGTCTCCTTCAAGCTTAAGTGTGCCTTTTCCCCACTCTCCTCTGTGCAAAGCCGCACATTTCTTGTTTCTGTACTTTCTTGCTTCCAAATGGTTTTTTTAAATTTATTTGAGATGGACTGCAGTGGCATGATCTTGGCTCACTGCAGTCTCTACCTCCTGGGTTCAAGTGATGCTCCTGCCTCAACCTCCTGAGTAGCCGGATTACAGGCACATGCCACCACACCCAGGTAATTTTTGTATTTTTAGTAGAGATGGGGGTTTCATCATGTTGGCCAGGCTGGTCTCGAACTCCTGACCTCAGGTGATCCTCCTGCCATGGCCTCCCAATGTGTTGGCATTACAGGCGTGAGCCATGCGCCCGGCCATGGGCATGTTTCCTTGCCACTTCTCTCCTATTTTGCTTTGGTTCCTTTTTAGACTGTCTGACTGTCATTTTTGTGAGGTTCTGGTGTTTGGGAAAGGATTTGTAAAGATCAAACGCCGCGCTGCCTCTCCTGCGCTCATTCTCCTCTTGCTAGTTTGCCTGGGAGACCTGGTTCCTCCGTCTCTGCTTCGAGGCATCTGAAGTCTTCTGGCTTTTGCCCGAGCAGTTCTTAGAAGGTCCTCTACCCCTACCTGTTTTTCCACTTGGTAGGAGGGGAACCAATCACTGGGGAAATCCTTTGTGATTGCTTGAGAATTGACAAATTCTAGAGCCCTCCGGGAAAGGCTGAGGTGGACTTATTTGCATATCTTTCGCTGGCCTGAGGCCTTGACCTCTCCTTGGCGGCCTTTGGGATTCCCTCTATTTAAATTAGAGCACTTATTCTGTGGGCCGGATTGGAGCAAGACAAAGTCCCTGCCCATTTTCGAGGATGGCGGAGAGACTGCAGTTCAGCTGGAATTGCTGGCTAGTGCTGTGGTCTCAGGTGGGGAGTAACTGGGAGCCCAGCTGATAGATGTTTTTGGGAATTTGCTCACCTGATGTGGAGGTCAGGGATGGCTTCCTGCTGGAGGGGAGGCTGGAGGTACACTTAGGCGGAGCATAGGAGGGGCAGGATGGGGTGAGGAGGCTGGGGTAGGCTTCTCTGCTCCCTGGGGCCAGCCCCCAGGCCCTCCTGTTGGGGCAGGGCAGAAGCTGGTTGATCTGGGCTGGTAGCTACTGTAGTCTTGGTCCTGGTTCTGGTCTAGGATAGCTTGGAGGAGACTGCAGCCTCCGACACTCAGCTGCCTCTTTTCTGCGCTGATGGGAGCTCCAGGATGGAGATGGTGGCCACCGGTCCGGTGGCCCAGCCACAGTATCAGTGATGTGCAGGGTGAGCCCTCTGTCCCACCACCCCAGCCTCGAGCTCTGTCACCTGGAATTGGGGAGGTGGTGCCGCCAAGCAGGCGTCCCTGCAAGGCCCGGGCACAAAATCTTGTCATTTTAGGCTCAGGGAGTGTGAGATGCCCGCCCCAGGTCCCACAGCAGGAGGTGAGGGGTTGCAGGCCGAGCTCCCTGCCAGAAGAGGGGCTGGCAGGGAGGTGGGGGTGTTGATAGGAATTTCATTCTTTTTTCGTTTCTTGGCTCAGTTTTCTTTTCTTTCTTTTTTTGAGACGGAGTCTTGCTCTGTCACCCAGATTGGAGTGCAGTGGTACAATCTTGACTCACTGCAACCTCTGCCTCTTGGGCTCAAGCGATCCTCCCACCTCAGCCTCCCAAATAGCTGGGATTATGGGTGCCCACCACTACGCCTGGCTAATTTTTGTATTTTTTGTAGAGATGGGATTTTACCATGTTGGTCAGGCTGGTCTCCAACTCCTGACTTCAAGTGATTTGCCCGCCTTGGCCTCCCAAAGTGTTAGGCTTACAGGCCTGAGCCACCGTGCCTGGTCCTAGTATTTGTCGTTTATTTCGGGCTTATTTCACTCAGTTTCATGTCCTTAAGGTACATGTGTGTTGTAGAATGTATCAGAATGTCTCTCCTTTTCAGGGCTGAATAATATTCCATTGGGTGAGTGACCCCATTTTGTTTATTGATATGGACACCTGGGTTCTTTCCATCCTCTGACTGTTGTGAATAGTGCTGCTATGACCATGTGTGTGCAAATATGTGTTCAAGTTCTGGATTTCATGGTATGCATGCTTTTTATCTTTAAAAATAGAGACAGGGTCTCATGACGTTGCCCAGACTGGTCTCAAAGTCCTGAGTTCAAGTGATTCTCCTGCCTTGGCTTCTCAAAGTATTGGGATTTCCGGCATGAGCCACTGTGCCTGGGCTAATTTCTGTATACTTTTCATTTTTTGTTATTTTTTTTGAGACCGAGTCTTGCTCTGTCACCCAGGCTGGAGTGCAGTGGTACGATCTTGGCTCACTGTAACTTCTGCCTCCTGGGTTCAAGTGATTCTCCTGCCTCAGCCTCCAGAGTAGCTGGGACTACAGGCTCGAGCCACTATACCTGGCTAATTTTTTTTATGTTTTTGAGACAGAGCCTTGCTCTGTCAGCCAGGCTGGAACGCAGTGGTGTGACCTTGGCTCACTGCAACCTCTGCCTCCCAGGTTCAAGTGATTTCTCCTGCCTCAGCATCCTGAGTAGCTGGTAATTGGGACTACAGGCATGAGCCACCATGCCTGGCTAACTTTTTTTTTTTTTTTTTTTGAGACAGAGTCTTTCTCTGTCACCCAGGCTGGAGTGCAGTGCATGGTATCAGGTCACTCCAACCTCAGCCACCCAGGTTCAAGGGCTTCTGCTGCCTCAACCTCCCCAAGACCTGGGAGTATAGGTGCACACACCAGATTGGCTAATTTTTGTTCTTTTAGTAGAGACAGGGTTTTACTGTGTTGGCTAGGCTGGTCTCGAACTGCTGTCCTCAAGTGATTGGCCTGCCTTGGGCTCCCAAAATGCTGATATTACATGCGTGAGCCGTTGTGCCTTGCCTCGCCTCGGCTAACTTTTGTATTTTTAGTAGAGATGGGGTTTTGCCATTTTGGCTAGGCTGGTCTTGAACTTCTGTCCTCAGGTGATCCACTGTCTCAGGTGATCCACTCGAAAAGTGCTGGGATTATGGGCCTCAAGTAATCCACTTGCAAATTGCTGGGTTTATGAGCCTCAGGTGATCCACCGGCAAAGTGCTGGGATTATGGGTGTAAGCCACTGCGCCCAGCCTAGTTTCTCTATACTTTTTAGAGATACCTTTTCATTTTACACACACATGTACATGCTGCTGGGGTTTTGATGGGGATTACATTAAATCTGCAGATCATTTTGGCTCCAGCGAGCATCCCAATAAGTAGGTCTGCTTGTTGACTTGGGAGGGACCCCCAGAAGTGGGTCTGGGAACCTGCAGTCCTCGGGAAGCCCTGCAAATCTGTTTCTCAAAAGCTGGAGATGAATTGGCTCAGTTCTCATCCTTTCTGGGTAGCTAACCGCTCAGCGCCCTTCACAACTAAAATTTGCTGATTTGATGGAATGGAAATGACATCAGTGTGTTTTAATACTTCTTTGTAATGCTAATGGAGTTGAAATTTTGATGGAGTTCAGCCATTTACAGGTCCTCCTTTTCAAATTGCCTGGGATTCTTTTTTTTTTTTTTTTTTTTTTTTTTTAATTCTCAAGATGGAATCTTGCTTTGTTGCCCAGGCTGGAGTGCAGTGGCACGATCTTGGCTCACTGCATCTTCTGCCTCCCAGGTTCAAGCAGTTCTCCTGCCTCAGCCTCCGAGTAGCTAGGATTACAGGCCCCTGCCACCATTCACAGCTAATTTGTGTATTCTCAGTAGAGATGGGGTTTCACCATGTTGGCCAGGCTGGTCTTGAACTCTTGACCTCACCTCATGATCTGCCCGCCTCTTCCTCCCAAAGTGCTAGATTACAGGTGTGAGCCACCGGCCCCGGCCCTGCCTAGGATTCTCACGGAATTCTAAGAATCTTTATACAGCCAGGGTGTTAACCCATTCTTTGGCTTAGATATTACAGAACTTCTGGATCTTGGAATCAGGTCATTCTGTCTGGAGGGTCCTTGCAGTATTTTTAGCTGCTGTCTCTGAAAGACCTACGTTACCTGTCAGTGCTGGGGGCCAGAATAATGTCTTTTTGGGTGACAGTTTTGGTTTGATTGAGCCTATGAGATGTTCTGATAGTCTGGTGACATCTTAAGGGATATAGATTTTTTGTTGTTGTTTTTTAATAGACGGGGTCTCCCTCTGTTGCCCAGGCTGGAGTGCACTGGCGAAGTCATAACTCATGTCTCTAATGCCTGGGCTCAAACGATACTCCTGGCTCAGCCTTCCCAGTAGCTGGGACCACAGGTGTGCACCACTATGCCTGGCTAATTTTTAAATTTTTTTTGTAGAGATAGGTCATGCTGTGTTGCCCAGGCTAGTCTTGAACTCCTGGCCTCACAATCCTCCTGCGTTAGCCTCCCAAAGGCCTGGGATTCACGGGTGTGAGCCACCACACCGGAGTCTGGGATGCAGTTGTTGTGAGAGGTCAAGATGTTTTAAAACATGAAGATAAAATGTGTTTGTTCTGTGTTTGGTGACGAAGGGGAGTTTCGGATTGAAAATGTGCAGCCGACGTTTAATGAAGGCTTCTGCTGTGTGTGGGTGGTGTGGCTGAGTGGAGAAGTGTAGGTTTGGGAGTCAGAGCCTCAGTGTCCTTATCTGTAAATGGGACACCAATCTCCCTCCCAGTTGACCAGAGTGGGGGGCACCAGGCAGAGAAGCAGGTCCCAGAGAAGGCCTGGGCTCGCTCCCTCCAGCCCATCAGGACCTCGCTCCATCCCACACCAGAAATACTATTTTGTAATTTCTTTTAAGTTTTTGAGACAGGGTTTTGCTGTCACACAGGGTAGGGTGCGGCAGTGCAATCTGGGCTCACTGCGACCTCTGCCTCCTTGGTTTAAGCCATCCTTCCATCTCAGCCTCCTGAGTAGCTGGGATTACAGGCGAACACCACCATGCCTGGCTAATTGCTTTTAATTTCTGTGGAGATGTTGTTTCACCATGTTGCCCAGCCTGGGCTCAAACTTCTGACCTCAAGTGACATGCCTGACTTGGTCTCCCAAAGTGTTGGGATGGATTACAAGCGTTAGCCACTGTGCCCAGCCTAAAAAAAAATTTTGACACGGGGTCTTGCTTGTTGCCCAGGTTGGTTTTAAACTACCGACCTCAACTGAGCCTCCCACTTTGGCCTTCCGGAGTGTTGCGATTACAGATATAAGCCACTGTGCCCAGCCCGTACCATAAATATTACTTGAGCACCTCCTATGTGCAGCATAGGGCTAGGAATAGAAAATAATTTGTAGCCCGCCTGGTAATGCTGGGGTGAGTAGTCTGGCCAACAGTGGCCCACGTCCTGTTTTTGCAAATAAAGTTTTATTGGTACAGAGCAATGGCCCAATCATTTACTGTCTGGGTGCTTTCCTTGCGACAGGCAGCAGACGCCCTTTCAGAGGAAAGCTTGCACTCTCCAGTGGGCGGAAGCAATAAGGAACTAACACCTGTGATAGCCAGTGATAAGCAGTGGAGAAAAACATTTCAGGAAAGGGCATGGTGGGTGGCAGGTGAGTTGCATTGTCGAAAAGGGCAGGTAGGGAAGGCCTGATTCATCTGGGTCGCCTGAGCTGTAAGAGAAGGGAGTGAGGGAGTTAGGATATAGGCAGGCGGGAGTGTGCAGGGTCTTCCCTGTATCTGGAAGGAGGACCTGATTCCAGCGAGGCACAGAGGTGGGCTGGAGCTACTCTGGACCAGCCCTTTGGCAGTGACAAAACATTCTGATCCTTTGCTGTTTAAGAAACTTTCACCCCCACTGTGATCACATGCAGCCTTCCGCCCTGACTTGAACCAGGGAGGACTTCAGGTGCTGACCTTACAGTCAGCTTCTTGAAGGGTCCCCAGCAACTCCACCGTTGCAGAGGGAAGATTGCATTGGTGGGGCGGGCATGGTGGCCAAGGCCTGTAATCCCAGCACTTTGGGAGGCCCATGTGGGTGGATCACTCTCAAAGTGCTGGGATTATAGGCATGAGCCACCGCACCTGGTCTTAATTTTAATTTTAGTCCTGCCCCCACCCCCCACCCCCCCCTCCCGCCCCACAGCTGGAGTCTCACTTTGTTGCCCAAGCTGGCGTGCAGTGGCGTGATCTTGGCTCACTGCAACCTCTCCCTCCTGGGTTCAAGCTATTCTCCTGCCTCAGCTTCCTGAATAGCTGGGATTATAGGTGAATGCCACCATGCCTGGCTAATTTTTGTATTTTTAGTAGAGATGGGGTTTCAGCATGTTGGTCAGGCTGGTTGGTCTCAAACTCCTGACCTCATGATCCACCTGCCCTGACCTCCCAAGTGCTGGGATTACAGGCGTGAGCCACCACGCACGGCAGTTTTAATTTTTAATATATTTTTTGAAGACAGGGTCTTGTTCTGTCTCCCAGGCTGCATGTGATATCTGCTCACTGCAGCCTCAGCCTCCTATGCTCAAGCGACCCTCCCACCTCAGCCTCCAGAGTAGCTGGGTTACAGGCATAACCACCATGCTCAGTTAATTTTTTTGTATTCTTTTTGTAGACATAGAGTCTCACCGTGTTGCCCAGGCTGGTCTTGAACTCCTGGGCTCAAGTGATCTCTACCCACCTTGGCCTCCAGAAGTGCTGAGATTATAGTTGTGAGCCACCACGCCCAGCTAGAGCTTGCATTTTTTTTTTTTCATGGAGATGAAATTCACATAGCATACAATTAACCATTTGAAATATATACACTTCAGTGGTATTTGGTACATTCATCTTGTGCAGTCACCAGCTATCTGTGGTTTCAAAATTGAATTTTTATTTTAAGCAAGGACAAATGGCATTTGGGTAGAAGCGAGTGGCCCCATGCAGACTATGACCTTGTAGTCCGTGCTTAGCTTCTCTGAGTTCCAGGGTTTGGAAACATAAATAGTAACAATAGTCACAGACCAGGTGATGTGGCCCAGGTCTGTCCTCCCAGCCCTTTGGGAGGCTAAGGTGGGGGAATTGATTGAGCCCAGGAGTTCTAGACCAGACTGGGCAACATAGTGAGATCCTGACTCTATGAAAAAGAAAAAGTAAAAATCACCTGTAATGGTGGTGCATGCCTGTAGTCCAGGCTACTCAGGAGGCAAAGGTGGGATGATAGTTTGAGCCTGGGAGGTTGAGGCTGCAGTGAGCCATGGTCACACCACTTCAGTCCCTCAGGTAGCTGGGACTACAGGTGTGCGCCACCACCCCCGGCTAATTTTTGTATTTATAGTAGAGACGGGGTTTTGGCATGTTGGCCAGGCTGGTCTTGAATTCCTGGCCTCAAGTGATCTGCCTGCCTCAGTCTCCCAAAGTGCTGGGATTATAGGCATGAGCTGCCACCCTCAGCTGTGTGCTTTAGATTTTGTTTTTGAGAGTCTCGCTCTATGGTCAGGCTGGAGTGCAGTGGTGTGATCTAAGCTAAGACCAATGACTGTCAAAACCTAAAACACGGCCAGGTGTGGTGGCTCACGCCTGTAATCCCAGCATTTTTGGGAGGCTGAGGCAGGTGGATCATGAGGTCAGGCGTTTGAGACCAGCCCGGCCAGTATGGTGAAACCCTGTCTCTACTAATACAAAAATTAGCTGGATATGGTGGTGCGTGCATGTAGTTCCAGCTATTCGGGAGACTGAGGCAGGAGAATCGCTTGATCCCTGGAGGCAGAGGTTGCAGTGAGCCAAGATTGTGCCACTGCACTTCACCCTGGGTGACAGAGTGAGACTCTTTGTCTCGAAACAAAACAACAACAACAACAACAACAAAGAAATCACATTTATAGTTGGGTGGGGTGGCCAAGGTGGGAGGACCGTTTGAGGCCAGGAGTTTGAGACCAGTCTGGCCAACGTAGCAAGATCCCATCTCTAAAAAATAAAAGTAAAACCATTAGTTGGTTGTGGTAGTGTGTGGCTGTGGTCCCTGCTACCCAGGAGGCTGAGGCTGGAGGATTAATTGAGCTCAGGAGCTGGAGGCTGCAGTGAGCTGTGATTGAGCCACTGCACTGCAGCCTGGGTGAACAGAGCGAGATCCTGTCTCTTAAAAGCAAAAAGGCTGGGTGTGGTGGCTCACTCATGCCTATAATCTCAGCACTTTGGGAGGCCAAGGTGGGAGGATTGCTTGAGGACTGGAATTTGAGACCAACCTGGGCAACATAGCAAGACCCCATCTCTACAAAAAACAAAAAAATTTAGCTGGGTGTGATGGTGTGTGCCTGTGGTCCCAGTTACCCAGGAGGCTGAGGCTGGAGGATTGATTGAGCTCATGAGTTGGAGGCTGCAGTGAGCTATGATTGAGCCACTGCACTGCAGCCTGGGTGAAGAGAGCAAGACCCTGTCTCTAAAAAAAGAAAAGAAACAGCCAGGCACGTTGGCTCACGCCTGTAATCCTAGCACTTTGGGAGGCTGAGGTGGGCGGATCACTGGAGGTCAGGAGTTCGAGACCATCCTGACCAATATGGTGAAACCCTGTCTTAAAAAAAAAAGAAAAGAAACAGCATTTGTGCAATTGGGTAATCCCAAACAGAAGCATGTCCTGGGTGGCAGGTGCCGGGTGGCAGGTCCCAGGCACTGTGTAAGGGAGAGGCCCCGCCCTCAAGGAGGGAACTGTCTTTCGGGGGAGACAGAGGCATGAAATACACAAGGAGGGTGGAGATCTGTTTCTGAGGGGTTGTGGGTGGTCAGTGTCACTTGGGGCTTGCTTGGCTGTTGGGGGCTTCTCTGGGGCCCAGGGAGGCTGGAGGAGGGAGTGAAGGAAGAGGGGTCTAGGAGGCCTTGGGAGCTGGTGCCTGAGAGGCCATGCGGGCAAGGGGGGCAGGCACGGGGACGTGACCAGGGGGACGTTTGTACTGGAGAGTGAGGTGGAGAGTGGGGGCGCTGACCTCATGGTCCTAGGTGAGTAGGGATCGTGTGTCCATTTTACAGAGTTGCAAACTGAGGCCCTGAGAAGGCACTGACTTGCTGGGGATGCTGGGGATTCCCGGCTGCCCTGCCCAGCTCGGGAGGAGGGGCTTTGGGTGCCGTTGAGCCCTTGTGGCGGTCAGGAGCCGTTGGCTGGCATCCGGGCCTGGGTGCTGCTGGGCGGGTTTCACAAGCCTGGGCAGGGGCCGGCCTGGGCCGCTAGGCTTCCGTGCAGCCTGGGGCAGGAAGAGCTGGCGGCTGATGTAAGCTCTTGCGCAAACCCCTGGCTGCCGGCTTCCGGAGTCTTCTGCCCACCTGCTTGCCATAGCAAGGCGGAAGCCCGGGGCTTGGCGGGGCTCGGAGGCCCTGCTGCCCCGGCTCGGGCTGCATGGATGGACTGACCGGCCACCGAGGCCCTGGGGCCCAAGGGCTTGGCGCTGGAGTCCGGTGAGAGGGTTGGGCCAGGCTAGACTGGAGTGTGGGGGCCGGATACGGGGCAGTGGTGATGGGGCATGTGGCCAGAGGGCACCCCCCGCTGCTCCGCCCACTCCAGTCTCTACTCTGGGGCCCAAGTTGGAGGCCCTGCCCTTCTCTGCCTTGGTTTCCCCACACATACCCCAAAGAAGCTGGGTTGGACATTCTGGGATCCCATGCCCCTGGGAGGCGGTCAGTGAGCACTTGTATGCTGGCCCTTTGTCGGGGAGGAGGGGGGTACTGGGGACCCAGAGGTTGGGCCGAGGTCTCTGAGCCCGCACAGGCTGGACCAGGGCCACCTGGGAGCCCGCATCTCCTGCAAAGCCACCTAACTTCCGTGCCACCTGTAAACAGTGGCTTAAAGGGGGTAGTGGCTCTAGGGAACACACAGAATCCCTTGGCTGGGGGTGCTTTGCCGTCACCTCCTGAGGGTGTTGCCAGGAGGATTTGAAGTCACCTGCACAGTGCCTGGTGCCTGCCAGCTGTTAGTGAATGGGTGCCATGGCTGGTTATCGTTATTATTTATATTTTGAGTCCAGGTCTTGTTCTGTCGCCCGGATTGGAGTGCAGTGTTATAACTGCAGTCACAGCTCACTGCAGCCTCCAACTCCTGGCCTCAAGCCATGCTCCCGCCTCAGCCTCCGGAGACTGTAGGCAAGAGCCACCTTGCCTGGCCTGTTACTAGTTATCATTATATTGTTACTGTGGTTAAACACGTGCTTCCTTCGCTATCATTCCCAAAGGGAGGCATTTTTATCCCCATTTTGTTGATGTGCAAACTGAGACCTGGTGAGGCTGCTGTGGGCAGCCCCTTCCCCAGCTCCTGCGTGTTTCTCTCTGACCTGTGACCCAGAGGCCTGCCAGGGTCTTCCCTTAGAGGGGGTGGCGTTTGGGGCTTGTGGGACAGAACCCCTAGGGGGGCAGCTGGGAGGCGCCCTGTCTGATACGGACCTGGACATGTGGGGCACGGTCATGCTGGCTGCGGCTTGCACCCAGGCCCCAGCTGATGTCCATCATCTTTCTGAGCAGCAGTCAGTCCCGTGGCTCCTGTTGGCAGGGACCCAGGGTGCATGGAACCTGCTGGCTGGAAGGGTTGCCTAGATGGGGCTCCCTTAGCGGCTCCCATGCCTGCTGTTCAGTTTATTCACGGAGTCATTCCCTAAGTCACTGTGGCTTAGTGGTGCCAGCTGTGGGCTTGGGGACACCCTGCAGGGCTGCGTTCTGAGTCAGTGCTTCCCAGCTGTGTGACCTGGCACTTCCCAACCCCGAGCCTCAGCTGTGTCATCTATTAAATGGGCACGCGGGGCTGGCTAGGGCTGCTGTGGGAAGTCCTTCTCTGGCCAGACAGTGGGTGTCCTCTCTGGGCCTGCAGAGCGCCAAATATGAGCCCCTGCCTGTGAGTTCCCCGCTGCCTTGCGTGGCCTCTTGAAGTTCCCATGCTGTGGGACTTCCAGAGGCCACAGGGTAAAGCAACCTCAGGATTCTGCAGATGGGGAGAACGGTGCCGTGCTGGACCTGGGCTGCCTGGGCGCCAGGGGTGGCAGGCCCTCCTCCGAAGGTGCCCAGGGCTGAGGTCTGCTGTGGGGGCTTCTTGAGGGGCTACCTGCCATCTTGTGCTTCCTTAAGCCCTGGGTCTGATTGAGTTGACCCAGGCCGCTCCTATGGTCTGGATTGGGGCTGGGGCAGGGGCAGGGAAACCCTCTTTGGTCTCCCAGCCAGCATCAGCTCCACACGGCTGGGGAGAGGTGGGGGTCTCAGGGTGGTGGGCCGGGGTGGCAGTGCTGGCCTGGTTAGTTGCCTGACAGTCCTCCCAACTTCTCTCTGCAGGCGAGGCCTTCTTGGGCAGCTTCGTGGCCAGCGGGATGGGGCCCTCGGCCTCATCCCAGGGAAGCCCGGTGCCACTGCCCTCTGACCTCTCCTTCCGCTCCCCGACCCCCAGCAACCTGCCCATGGTGCAGCTGTGGGCCGCCCATGCCCATGAAGGTAAGGAGCGCGCCAGGGTTGGGGCTGAGGGCTGCTAGGGCGCTGTCCCGGATACTCTGGCAACTTCATGTGGCTCTTTATGGTCATCCCTGAGTGAGCTGGGGCTGGTGGGCCCCAGGTCACCTGGCCTCTCCATCGTTCCTCAACACTTATGGCTTCCTCTTGTCACTGTCACAGGGGCTTTGCATGAGCCGTTCCCTCCTTTCAGCCTGACACCCTGTGCCCCAGGCCACCTCCCATTCTTCCTCTAGCTCAGCTCAGAGACCCCCTCTTCCTCCCCCGCTTCTTTTCCGTCACTCACTTGTGACAACAGATTATCTGATAATTGGTGAACTACCCACTTTTCCACTGGAGTGCTCTGAGAGCAGGTTTGATCTACTCAGCACTGGATCCCTGGTGCACAGTAGGCTCATTAATAATGACAGGAGCAGGCCGGGCATGGTGGCTTACAGTTGTAATCCCAACACTTTGGGAGGTTGAAGTGGGAAGATCACTTGAGGCCTGGAGTTGGAGACCAGCCTGGGCAACACAGCGAGACTCCCGTCTCTTAAAAAAAAAAAAAAAAAAAAAAAAAAAAAAAAAAATTCCTGCAGCAGGGGGGCCTGGGGCTGGCTTCTCCTGGGCTGTGAGCGGATTCTGGATTTCTCTAGAGCCTCTCTTTCATTCTCTCTGCAAAGGAATGGGTCTGGGGACCTCAGCTCCTCCCCTTCCTCTGGCTTTGACAGGTTCTGGATGTTGGGTGCTAGATTCCCCCCTTCCCCCTCCCCCCTCCTCTCCCCTCCTCCCCCCTCCCTCTTCCTCCCTCCTCCCTCCTCCATCCTCCCTCCTCCCTCCTCCCTCCTCCTTCCTCCCTCCTCCAAGATGTCCTGTGGGCACTCCTCATCCTGGAAGGTTGCAACCCCAGGAGCCCCTGCTGCAGGCTTCAGGCTCTCCTGGCCCTCTCCAGCCACCCTCCCTCCACTCCCTCTTGTGGGGCCGGGTATGACCGCGTGCTCGCCATCATCCTGAATCCTGCAGCTGCTGTATTCAGCCCAACGGGAGACAGGTGCAGCCTGTACAGGTGTCCCCAGCTACAGGACCCGTCCCGTCCTTACAGTGCTTTGCCCATTGCACAGATGAGGCCAGTGAGGCTGCTCCTCCTGGGCGCTTTGGGGAAGGCATCTGAATCCAGAAACCAGGGTGCGTGGACTGCACAGAGGGCGCCTTCTAGGCTGGGGTTCCACCTGAGCCTCCCACTTTAACCAGGCAAGGCGGGTGCCAGAGGGTCTGGACAAGCAGAGCCTGCCTCTTGTGCCTGTCTGCCCCCAGTGGCTACCTCTGTCTCCCCGAGACTTCGTTTTCTCTTTGGCCAACAAATCCTAGTAATGACCACAAGCACATAGGGTGCTTACCACGTTCAAGTGCATGCTCCATTCACTTCAGTCTCAGAACCAGCCCTGCCTGGAGTGGGACTGGTAGGCCTGTTTTTTTGAGACAGGGTCTTGCTCTGTTGCCCAGGCTGGAGTGCAGTGGTGCAATCTCAGCTCACTGCAACCTCCGCCTCCCAGGCTCAAGACCTTCTCACACCTCAGCCTCCTGAATAGCTGGGATTACAGGTGTACATCTTCACGCCTGGTTAACTACTATATTTTTTTGGTGGAGTCAGGGTTTCACCATGTTTCCCAGGTTGGTCTTGAACTCCCAGGCTCAAGAGATCTTCCTGCCTTGGCCTTGCAAAGTGCTGGGATTACAAGCATGAGCTACTGCACCTGTCCTAGTAAACCTATTAGGTCCATTTTACAGATGGGAGAGCAGAGACCTGATGCCTGTGTAAAAGTGCTGTTTTTTTTGTTTTTTGTTTTTTGTTTTTGAGGAGGCATCTCACTCTGTCACCCAGGCTGGAGTGCAGTGGCACGATCTCGGCTCACTGCAACCTCTGCCTCCAAGGTTCAAGTGATTTCTGCCTCAGCCTCCTGAGTAGCTGGGATTACAGGCGCCTGCTACCACGCCCAGCTAATTTTTGTATTTTTAGTAGAGACAGGGTTTCATGATGTTGGCCAGGCTGGTCTCAAACTCCTGACCTTGTTATCCGCCCACCTCGGCCTCCCAAAGTGCTGAGATTACAGGCATGAGCCACCGTACCTGGCCTTTCTTTTTTTTTATTTTTGAGGAGGAGTCTCACTCTGTCACTCAGGCTGGAGTGTAGTGGCATGGTCTTGGCTCACTGCAATCTCCGCCTCCTGGGTTCAAGCGATTCTCCTGCCTTGACCTCCTGAGTAGCTGGGATTATAGGCATGTGCCATTATGCCTGCCTAATTTTTAGTAGAGATGAGATTTCTCCATGTTGGCCAGGCTGGTCTCAAACTCGTGACCTTGTGACCCGCCCACCTTGGCCTCCCAAAGTGCTGGGATTACAGGCATGAGCCACTGTGCCTGGTTGGTTGTATTTTTTTTTTTTTTAGAGAGAGTCGTGCTCTGTCACCCAGGCTGGCGTGCAGTGGTTCGATCTCTGCTCACTACAACTTCTCCCTCCCAGGTTCAAGTGATTCGTCTGGGTCAGCCTCCCGAGTAGCTAGGATTACAGGCATGTGCCACCATGCCTGGCTAATTTTTGTATTTATTGTAGAGATGGGGTTTGACCACGTTGGCCAGGCTGGTCTTGAACTCTTGACCTCAAGTGATCCGCCTGCGTTGACCTCCCAAAGTGCTGGAATTACAGGCGTGAGCCATGGCGCCTGGCTGCGAGTGCTGTTTGAATGATCGGATGAGAACTGGTATCGGGTGGCCTTTTTCTTTGTGGGTGTTGTCATGGCATGATTGACAAGGCGGTGCTGGGTAGAAGTCATCGGCCCAGTGGGCCAGCTTCAGGTCCTGCAACCCTGGCCTAAGCAGGGACCACTGGGTATGGAGTACGTGAACCCCTGAGAGATCTCCAGTAGGCCTGGGATCCCATAGGACTCTGAGCTCGGGCAGTAATCAGGACCCTTACCCAGCACCCTAGCACCCGCCTGCCTCTTGGGCTGCCATTCTGTGTGCCCTTTAAAAATATATATTATTTAAAATTTCTTTATATAGAGATTGGGTCTTGCTATGTTTCCCAGGCTGGTCTCAAACTCCTGGGCTCAAGCAGTCCTCCCACTTTGGCTTCCCAGAGCACTGGGATTAAAGATGTGAGCCACCATGCCTAGCTTGTGTGTGCTCTCTCAGGTGACTTCTCTGGTGGCTACCCTTCCTTCTTTTGTCCTGCAACGTCCTGATTCTGTTCTATTATTATTTTTTGAGATGGAGTTTTGCACTATCACCCAGGCTGGAGTGCAGTGGCGTGATCTCGACTCACTGTAACCTCCACCTCCTGGGTTCAAGCGATTCTCCTGCCTCAGCCTCCGGAGTAGCTGGGATTACAGGTGCCCACCACCACGCCTGACTAATTTTTGTATTTTTAGTAGAGACAGTGTTTCATTATGTTGGCTAGGCTGATCTCGAACTCCTGACCTCATGATCCATCCCTTGGCCTCCCAAAGTGCTGGGATTACAGGCGTGAGCCGCGTCACCCGGCCCTTGTTTATTTCTATTTTTAAAAAATTCTGGGCTGGGCGCAGTGGCTCACACCTGTAATCCCAGCACCCTGGGAGGCTGAGGCAGGCAGGCGGATCGCTTGAGGCCTGGAGTTCCATTGCTGGTGAGGGCCTTTGGGGAGTGGGGAGGATCTTTGGTGGGAGGAATTCCTTCCTGGCAGCTCCTGCTTGGGAGATGGAGCAGCTGAAGATTCTGGGTGCACTGAGGTTCAGAGAAGGCAAGTGACCAGCCTGGGGTCACACAGCAGAGAAAGGGCCCATGTTAGGCTGAATTCAAGAGTCCTGGCTGCAGAGTCAGATGACCTGGATTCAAAGCCAGGCTCCTCTGCTGTATCGTCTTGGGCAAGTGGTCTTCTCTAAGTTTTCTCGTCCTTAAAATGAGGACATGAAGCCTCTTCCTCCTAGGTTATTTTGGAGGTTTAAATGAGGATGACAGTGGCAAAGCTCGGTCATGCTTGGTAGGCTGTCATTGGCTCCTGCTAGTTGGATCCATTTTGATCCTCTTGTTGGGGGGACTGGGTGGGACTGGGTGGGACTGGGGAGAGGCCCAGGGTTGGGGAGGGGGGAATACATTGCCCTGGGGAGCTGCTGTAAACCTCAAGGCTCCCTACACCAGTGGTCGGCTGCCAAAGTAGTTTATTTCCAGGAGCTGGAAGGAAGCTCCTGGTGGGTGGCTGCATTGGCCGGGTCCAGCTTTTCTTTCTTTTCTTACAGGCTTCTCCCACCTGCCCAGCGGGCTGTACCCATCCTACCTCCACCTGAACCACCTGGAGCCCCCCAGCAGCGGGAGCCCCCTCCTCAGCCAGCTGGGCCAGCCCAGCATTTTTGATACCCAGAAAGGTCAGGGGCCAGGAGGAGGTGAGACTGTGGGGACTGGGGCGGGGCTGGGTGGTGGCACAGGAGCCTTTTGAGAAGCTTCTGTAGCCCTTGGTGGCATCCAGGCAGCCCCCAGCTCTGTCCAGGATGCTTACTTTTTTTTTTTTCTTTTTGAGAGAGGGTCTCACTGTGTTGCCCAGGCTGGAGTGCAGTGGTGTGATCATAGCTCACTGCAGCCTCAAACTCCCAAATGATGCTCCTGCCTCAGCCCCCCAAGTAGCTGGGACTGCAGACGTGCCCCACGACACCCAACTGACTTTTTAAACTTTTTATAGAGCTGGAGTCTTGCTGTGTTGCCCAGGCTGGTTTCAAACTCCTGGTGTCAAGCAATCCTCCTGTCTTGGCTTCCCAAGGTGCTAGGATTACAGGTGTGAGCCATTGCGGCCTAATATGCTTTTTTGAGACCTGAGTTCCTAAGCCTTCCCCACAGGCTCCCTAGGCCCACCCACAGCCCTGGGTGCCTTCTAGTCACACTCTCCCCTTAGGGGCCCTGCTAGGCCTTCTGGGCAGCTCTGAAAACAACCCCTGGCCGCTCCTTTTACAGATGATGAAACTGAGGCTCAGGAAGGGTAGATTTAAACTTGGTTCTAAACATTTCCAGAGCCTGCATTCTCAAGGGCTGGACTGCCCATTTCCTTTCTTTTTGCCCTGAGGGGATACCTTCCTTTGGTGTGAAACCTTGGGACTCCCTACACCGAAACAGTTTAATTTCCAAGAAATAGAAAACACTGTGCTGGGCGCAGTGCTCATGCCTGTAATCCCAGCACTTTGGGAGGCAGAGGCGGGTGGATCACCTGAGGTCAGGAGTTGGAGACCAGTTTGACCAACATGGTGAAACTCCGTCTCTACTAAAAATACAAAAATTAGCCGGAGGGTGTGTGACTGTAATCCCAGCTACTTGGGAGGCTGTGGCAGGAGAACTGCTTGAACCTGGGAGGTGGAGGATGTAGTAGCTGAGTTTGCACCACTGTACTCTTCTAGCCTGGGCGAAAGAACAAGACACCATCTCCAAAAGAAACAAAAACACTGGGGCAGGCATGGGTTGGCCCAGCCTCCTCTCAGGGTCCCCCTCTGCCCAGGTAGGGATGGGAGGTGGCGCTCCCTCACTGCGGTTCCCTTCTCTGCAGACGGCTTCTACCTGCCCACCGCCGGGGCTCCGGGTGCCCTGCACTCTCACGCGCCCTCGGCCCGAACCCCTGGCGGCGGCCACTCCTCAGGTGCCCCGGCCAAAGGCTCCTCGTCGCGGGACGGTTCAGCCAAGGAGCGGGCGGGTCGCGGCGGGGAGCCGCCTCCGCTGTTAGGCAAGAAGGACCCACGCGCGCGGGGCGAGGAGGCTTCGGGACCGCGCGGCGTGGTGGACCTGACCCAGGAGGCGCGCGCGGAGGGCCGCCAGGACCGTGGACCCCCACGACTGGCCGAGCGCCTGTCACCATTCCTGGCTGAGTCTAAGACCAAGAATACGGCGCTGCAGCCGTCAGTGCTGACCCTGTGCAACGGCGCCGGGGACGTGGGGCTGCCCGCGCTGGTGGTCGAGGCGGGCCGCGGCGGCGCCAAGGAGACCGCTCGGCAGGACGAGGGCACACGGCTGCGGCGCACGGAGACCCTGCTACCCGGGCCACGTCCCTGCCCCTCGCCGCTGCCTCCACCGACTGCCCCGCCCAAAGGGCCACCTGCGCCCCCCGTGGCCACCCCTGCCGGCGTCTACACCGTCTTCCGCGAGCCAGGCCGTGAGCACCGCGTGGTGGCGCCCACCTTCGTGCCTTCTGTGGAGGCCTTCGATGAGCGCCCGGGACCCATCCAGATCGCGTCCCAGGCACGTGATGCCCGGGCCCGTGAGCGCGAGGCGGTTAGGCCGGGGGTCCTGCAGGCGCCCCCCGGCTCCCCGCGGCCTCTGGACCGGTCTGAGGGCCTGCGCGAGAAGAACTCGGTCATCCGCTCGCTTAAGCGGCCGCCTCCCACAGACGCTCCCACGGTGCGGGCTGCACGCGCCTCCCCAGACCCCCGCGCCTACCTGCCTGCCAAGGAGCTGCTCAAGCCGGAGGCGGATCCACGGCCCTGCGAACGTGCACCCCGCGGCCCAGCCGGTCCTGCGCCCCAGCAGGCCTCCAAGCTCTTCGGCCTGGAGCCTGGCCGACCCCCGCCTGCGGGCCCTGAGCACAAATGGAAACCTTTCGAGCTGGGCAACTTCGCTACCACGCAGATGGCCGTGCTGGCCGCGCAGCACCACCATGCCAGCCGCGCAGAAGAGGAGGCTGCTGTGGTCGCCGCTGCCTCCTCCAAGAAGGC
The DNA here is from genome assembly GCA_963574635.1 of Cheracebus regulus. Classification (NCBI taxonomy): domain Eukaryota; kingdom Metazoa; phylum Chordata; class Mammalia; order Primates; family Pitheciidae; genus Cheracebus; species Cheracebus regulus. The sequence goes on from CAUYQU010025709.1 coordinate 63,238, forward strand.
CTACCTGGATCCCGGGGCCGTGCTGCCCCGCTCAGCGGCCACCTGCGGCCGGCCCATTGCTGACATGCACTCTGCAGCCCACGGGCCTGGAGAGGCCTCGGCCATGCAGAGCCTTATAAAGTACAGTGGCAGCTTCGCCCGGGAGGCCGTGGCCGTGCGCCCTGGTGGCTGTGGCAAGAAGAGCCCCTTTGGAGGTTTGGGCACCATGAAACCTGAGCCTGCGCCCACCTCTGCAGGTACCCCCCGAGCCCAGGCCCGACTCCCACACCCTGGAGGCCCTGCAGCGGGTGGCGGCCGGCAGCTGAAGCGGGACCCAGAGAGGCCCGAGAGCGCCAAGGCTTTTGGACGTGAGGGCTCTGGTGCCCAGGGTGAGGCAGAAGTGCGACACCCACCCGTGGGCATTGCAGTGGCCGTGGCCCGGCAGAAGGACAGTGGCGGCAGTGGCCGGCTGGGGCCTGGACTGGCAGACCAGGAGCGCTCTTTGTCGCTGAGTGACGTCAAAGGTAGGTCCTGGGTCCTACCCCAGCCCCTTCCTTTCCCGCCTGTCTACCCCGACATTCCATTTCTCCGTGTCTCCCTTCCCACCTTCCCTGGCACCCTCACCTCTCCCTGCCTTACAGGCACCGTTTGTTTTTTCTCTCACTTGTGGGCTGTGGCTGCTCTTGGAAGTTTATTGCTTTTTCCATTGTGCATGTAGAAAAATGTGTAAAATGCAGAAAAAGAACAAAGAAGAAGGACCATTATGTTTTCCCTATACCCTGAGTACTTCTATGTCGTTGCCTGAATTCATTTTACTGTGCAATTTGCTTCTACCTGCAGAGCCCTTGGTGCACGCAGGATCTTGGGCACGTAGGATCTCCGTGCAGTATCCCGTATATTAGAGTGTGGGTCCTTTGCCCTTGCTATTGCTAAGTCTTTATAAGTATCATTTTTTTTTTTTTAATGGCCTTAAATGTTCTGTTGAGAGCATGTACCATAGTTCAGTTTCCTATTCCCTTTGTGGGCATTTGAGCTTGTTCCCTCTCAGATGTTTTGTGTTCAGAATGTTGCATTCAGTCTTTTTGTACACTGCACCTTCGTGATATTTTTAGTCATTTCCTAAGAATAGACGGTCTTGGGAATAGACAAACATGAAACCTTCAATTTGAAGTCATCAAGGGACCTAACTGTGCCTTACTGATTCCAGTGTCCTTGGTACCTAGCCAGTTTGGGGTGTGGCAGTGTAGGGGTTTGATGGATGAGTGAATGAGTGTTCCAAAAACAGACAGAAACTGGGGTTCCAGCATCCTTAGGGTCGTAACACTCAGTACTTGAGTGACTTCTTAGGTAGACAGTTCATGTACCTGTTAGTGGTTTGGAAGCCTCATATATTTTGGACTCTTCAGAATTGTTTTGTTTTTTAGATTTTAAGTTATTATTTTGTTTCACAGACAGGGTCTTGCTCTGTCATCCAGGCTGGAATGCGGTGGTGTTATCATAGCTTTTACTGCAGCTTTAACCTCCTGGGCTCAAGTGATCCTCACACCTCAGCCTCCCAAGTAGTTGGGACCCCAGGTGTGTGCTACTACACCTGACTAGTTTTTTCTTTTTTGTTTCTTTTTTCTTTTCTTTTCTTTTTTTTTTTCTTTTTGAGACAGAGTCTTGCTCTGTTGCCCAGGCTGGAATGCAGTGGTGTCATCTTGGCTCGCTGCAACCTTTGCCTCCTGGGTGCAAGTAATTCTCCTGCCTCAGCCTCCTGAGTAGCTGGGACTACAGGCATGCACCACCACACCTGGCTAATTTTTGCACTTTTAGTAGAGATGGGGTTTTACCATGTTGGCCAGGCTCGTCTTGAACTCCTGACCTCAGGTGATCTGCCTGCCTTTGGCCTCCCAAAGTGCTAGGATTACAGGTGTAAGCCACTGGGCCCAGCCAATTTTTTTCATTTTTTTGTAGAGCTGGGGTCTTGCTGTGTTGCCCAGGCTGGTCTTGAACTCCTGGCCTCACATGTTCCTTCCCCAGCCTCCCAAAGTGCTGGGATTACAGGGTTGTGCCACCATGCTGGCCACAACTCTGCTTTAATATTTTTCTTAAAAAATTGTTGCTGCCATGGAGGCCTGGACGACAGAATGAGACCCTGTCTCAGGAAAAAATACAATAAAAAAAAAAAAAAAGGTTGCTAATTTCAGTAGGGGAAGGATGGTACATTTCTGTAAGTTTCTAGTGAGGCGGAGCATTTCTGCAGAGCTTGGCTGGTTGTCGAATTTCTCATGTCCCTTGTCTAGTTTGCTGTTGGGGTTGCTTCTGGGATTTGGGGGAGTTCACATCTGAGATGTGTTTGTTGGAACTTCTGACTTGGTCTGTCCAGAAGGTGGCTTACTGCTGAGCCAAGATCCCCGCCTGCTGGTTGGGACTGAGGCTGTAACACAGCCTACATGGTGTGGGGTCTAAGCCTGGGATAAGGGCACGGGAAGCCACGTCCACCCACTCCTAGCTCATGCAACGTCACCCAAGCCTACGTCCCATGCTCACCTGTTGGGAGCTCATACCTGTCCCATGGTCTGGGTCCTTGCTTGTGATACCCACAGAGCTCCCTTTCTTTCTTTTTTTTTTTCTTTTTGAGACTGAGTTTTGCTTTTGTTGCCCAGGCTGGAGTGCAGTGGTGTGATCTTGGCTCACCACAACTTCCACCTCCCAGGTTCAAGCAATTCTCCTGCCTCAGCCTCCCGAGTAGCTGGGATTGCAGGCATGCACCACCATGCCTGGCTCATTTTGTGTTTTTAGTAGAGATGGGGTTTCTCCATGTTGGTCAGGCTGGTCTCGAACTCCTGACCTCAAGTGATCTGCCCGCCTCGGCATCCCAAAGTGCTGGGATTACAGATGTGAGCCACCGCAACTGGCTCAGATTCTACTTCTGTTGGCTGCATAGGGACCTTGGGTGACCATATCCTGGGGCTCCACACCCTTCCCTGGCCTGGTCTTCTGAGTCTACCTGGGCTTGGGCCGTGGTCCATGGTGAGTGGCATGGATGGGTCCGGTCACCACCACCTCCTAGTCCCACTTTCTCAATTCTTTTTTTCCCAGATAGCCCAGTAGGGCACAGGCCACCCTCGTCATACCAGCCCCGCCTCCCCAGTGGTCATGTACACCATGGCTACAGAGGACCATATAGATGCCCTTCCTTGTTCCCCTCCCAGAGTCCACCCTGACTCCGTACTCAGGAAGGGGGCCTGGGCCCCTCTGGCTGGCTGAATCTCCCAGCTGTGTCACTTTCTTTTCTTTTCTTTTCTTTTTTTTTGAGACAGTGTCTTGCTCTGTCAACCAGGCTGGAATGCAGTGGCGTGATCTTGGCTCTGGTTCAAGCGATTCTTCTGTCTCAGACTCCTGAGTAGCTTGCGTTGCAGGTGCACACCACCATGCCCAGCTAATGTTTTGTGTTTTTGGTAGAGATGGGTTTCATTATATTGGCCGGGATGGTCTCAATCTCCTAACCTTGTGATCTGCCTGCCTCGGCCTCCCAAAGTGCTGGGATTACAGGTGAGCTACTGCAGCTGGTACTTTCTTTCTTTCTTTTTTTTTCCCCAGCACTTTCTTTTCTCTTTTCTTTCTTTCTTTCTTTCTTTCTTTCTTTCTTTCTTTCTTTCTTTCTTTCTTTCTTTCTTTCTTTCTCTTTCTTTCTTTCTTTCTTTCTTTCTTTTTCTTTTCTTTCTTTTCTTTCTTTTTTGAGATGGAGTTTCGCTCTTATTGCCCAGGCTGGAGTGCAATAGTGCAATCTCAGCTCACTACAGTCTCCACCTCCTGGGTTCAAGTGATTCTCCTGCCTTAACTTTCTGAGTAGCTGGGATCACAGGCACCCACCACCACGCCCGGCTAATTTTGTATTTTTTTAGTAGAGACGGGGTTTCATCATGTTGGTCAGGCTGGTCGAAAATTCCTGACCTCAAGTGATCTGCCTGCCCTGGCCTCCCGAAGTGCTGGGATTGCAGGCCTGAGCCACCGTGCCCACCCAGCCGTGTCACTTTCACACCACCTTGATACCTGCCCCAGCCAGTCCTGGGTATCTGGTGCTGGACCTTCTGCCTGCAGTGCCCTTCCCACTTCCTGCACAGCCACGTTCCCCCATCCTCTGTGCCTTCCTCTCCCTGTGGAGCCACTTTGGATGGGGTCTGTCTCTGGATTTTGAATTGGGAGGTGGGGCTCTGTCAGGCTTGTCTTGGATTCTCTTTATCCAGCAGGGCTTGCTCAGAGTTGAGCGATGCTTAGTGCGTGTTTGTTGACTGACTCTGCATACTGCCCTATGCGGAGCCCTTGGGAGCCAGGGAAGTCCCACTAAGCTGTGGCTCTTGGGGCTTTGCATGAGAACCTGCCTTATTCTGGGACAGAAGGAGGGAGGGGGCAACAACCTTTGGATTGGAGGTGACCAGCTTGGTGGTGGAAAAATCCTTCCTGCTCAGTGGTTTGGGGCTGTGGACCTCCTGGGAGACAGGAGATCTCTTTAGAGCCCTTTCTCTGGAATGATGCTCCTGTCACATGGGGTGGCACCTTTGTTGGGGGCTCATGGTCACTGGAGTCCATCCGAGATCCCAGAGTACCTGTCTGTGCCCAAGAGGCCGTGAGTATGTGTGTGGGGGAGGGAGGGGGAGAATGTGTGTGTGTGAGAATGAGAGAAGGAGGGAGGGAGGGTGTGCTAGAGGTTTGGGATGAGATGTTTGGGGATTTGTCTGAAGCTGTGCTCTGTTGGTGCTGATGTTTGAAAAGTAGGTGACTGGTTGGGGGCTGGCGTGGTGGCTCACGCCTGTAATCCCAACACTTTGGAAGGCTGAGGTAGGAGGATCACTTGAACTTAGGAGTTTGAGGCCAGCCTGGGCAACGTAGCAAGACCTTGTCTCTACCAAAAGTAAAAATAGGCCGGGTGCGGTGGTTCACACCTGTAATCCCAGCACTTTGCGAGGCTGAGGTGGGTGGATCACCTGAGGTCAGGAGTTCGAGATCAGCCTGGCTAACATGGTAAAACCCCATCTCTACTAACTAAAAATACAAAATTAGTCGAGTATGGTGGCGCATGCCTGTAATCCCAGCTACTTGAGAGGCTGAGGCAGGAGAATCGCTTGAACCTGGGAAGAAGAGGTTGCCACGAGCCGAGATTGTGCCATCGCACTCCAGCCTGGGCAACAAGAGGGAAACTCCATCTCAAAATGTAAAAAATTGGCCAGGCACGGTGGCTCACACCCGTTAATCCCAACACTTTGGGAGGCTGAGGCGGGTTGATCACAAGGTCAGGAGTTTGAGACCAGTCTGGTCAGCATAGTGAAACCCCGTCTCTACTAAAAATACAAAAAATTAGCCAGGCGTGGTGGTGTGCACCTGTAATCTCAGCTACTTGGGAGGCTGAGGCAGAAGAATTGCGTGAACCTAGGGGGCAGAGGTTGCAGTGAGCCGAGATTGTGCCATTGCACTCCAGCCTGGGTGACAGTGTGAGACTTCATCTCAAAAAAAAAAAATAAAAAAAAAATAAAAAATTAAAAAGAAATTATCTGGATATGTGGCGTGCCTGTAGTCCCAGCTACTCAGGAGGCTGAAGTGGGAGGATGGCTTGAGTCCAGGAGGTCAAGGCTATAGTGAACTATGATTGTCCCACTGCACTCCAGCCTGGGCAACAGAGTGAGTGCAGTCTCTAAAAGAAAAAAGTAAATGGCTGGATTCTTTCTCTCCTTAAAAAAAAAAAAATCCCATAAGAAGCAGTGGTTTCTCTTTGGGCAACCCAGCCCGAGTGCTGAGCAACTTTGAAAGGAGGGAGGAGAGACCAGGAGAGGTGGCTCACTCCTGTGATCCTAGCACTTTGGGAGGCTGAGGCGGGCAGATCATGAGGTGAGGAGATCGAGACCATCCTGGCCAATATGGCGACATCTCATCTCTACTAAAAATACAAAAAATTAGCTGGACATAGTGGCACGTCCCTGTAATCTCAGCTACTCAGGAGGCTGAGACAGGAGAATTGCTTCAACCTGGTAGGTGGAGGTTGCAGTGAGCTGAGATTATGTCGCTGCACTCCAGCCTAGGCAGCAGAGCGAGACTCCATCTCAAAAAAAAAAAAATGCTGTCTTGACCTCACCCCCAGTCCCTGCCTGCTACCCCAGTGACCCTCGCAAACTAATGGCTGGCAAGAGGCCGCTCGGTCTTAGTCTCTTGCCTTTGGAGCGGGCCCTCTGCCTCTGTCAATGCGTTCAAGTCCAGGCTCTGCCCTTGGGAGCTGTGTAAACTTGAATGAGAGCCTGCAGCCCTCTGGGCCCCTGGGGTAGCTCATCTGCTTGATGCCAGGTAGACTGACAGGCACATGGTAGGTGCGTTACAAACAGGCCTCTCTTGTCTGCTAACATTCAGGCATTAGGGTCTTAGAATGTGCCTGCTTATGCAGGGGAGCCCAGGTTCCCTGTCCTCACAAAGGATCTAGGTCTGGCCTCAGGGGGTCTTGGACCTTGAGATGGACGAAGGACAGGCATTACCTACATTGGTGAGCCCAATGCAGTCAGAACAGGCACACTCGAGAACCCAAGAATGATGAGAATCATCCTTTCCTTGCCAGATGCAGTGGCTCACCCCTGTAATCCCAGCTCTTTGGAAGGCCAAGGTGGGCAGATCACCTGAGCTCAGGAGTTCGAGACCAGCCTGGGTAACATAGTGAAAGCCGAACTCTACAAAAAATAAATAAATAAACAGGTCGGGTGCGGTGGCTCACGCCTATAATCCCAGCACTTTGGGAGGTCGAGGAGGGCAGATCACGAGGTCAAGAGATTGAGACCATTCTGGCCAACATGATGAAACACCGTCTCTACTAAAAACACAAAAAATTAGCTGGGCATGGTGGCCTGCGCCTGAAGTCCCAGATACTCGGGAGGCTGAGGCAGGAGAATCGCTTGAACCCGGAAGGCAGAGGTTGCAGTGAGCCGAGAACGCGCCGTTGCACCCCAGCCTGGCGACAGAGCGAGACTCTGTCTAAAAAAAAAATAAAAACAAATAAATAATCCAAGCATAGTGGTGTGGTGGCACCTGTAGTACCAGCTACTGGGAGGCTGGGGTGGGAGGTCACTTGAGCCCAGCAGGTCGAGGCTACAGTGAGATTGCATCATTGCACTCCAACCTGGGTGACAGGGTGAGACCCTGCTTCAAAAACAAAACAAAACAGAAGCAGTCGTTGGCCATTGAGATAGCAGCCTCTATGAGCAGACAGCTCCATGAGGTCCCCATTGACAGATGGGGAGACTGAGGCCTGCAGGGATGAGGCGGGGCTGGGCGGGAGCCCTGAGCTGAGCTTCGTCTGTCCCACCCCTACACTGGCCCAGCGCTTCTATGGTGGGACCAGGTCTGGGAGGGAGGGGCTGTGGGGATGTCCCCACCCCCGGCATCATAGAAAGGTGGCTGGGGGTGTAGAGCTGAGTGTTTGCCATGGTGTTGGTGACAAGCCTGCTGGGGCCTCTATCCTGTCACCCCCGCCCCATCCACTTCCCTGGACCCCTGGAGAGCAATCCTATCTGTAACTGCTCAGAGAGAGGCCAGGAAGGGGTTGCCATGGGAACCAGGCCTCTGCCTGAGCCTCGGGCTCGTAATGGCTGCGATGTGGGGCACGTGACCTGTGGGGGGGAGGCAGTTGTCGCTGTGGACTGGGTGGTTTTTGCTGCAGGGCACCCTCACCCCATCATAGGCCCTAGGGTGGGGCTGGGTCTCCAGGCGGCCTGCAGATAGGGGACAGCAGTGATGACGGGGGCTGGAGAGGGCCCCGTGGCCCTTCCTACTTGGGGCCGTGTGTGTCGGTGGTTAGCAGGGCCGACTTGGAGCCTGATCCCAGATGTGAAGCCTCCATGTTAGTCTTGTGACATGGGAATGTTTATTTAATCTCCCTGAGCCTCAGTTTCCTCATGTGGAAGAAAAGATGAGAGCTAGGACCTGCCTCCTGGGTTGATGGTGATTGAATGGGTTTGTGTGTGCAGAGTTGCTTGGGGCCCTGCTGGGCACAGGGGCAGCCTTTGTTTGTTTATCCACTTCATTTTATTTTATTTTTTATTTATATATTACTTTTGGAGATAGTTTCTCTCTGCCTCCCAAGCTGGAATGCGGTGACGTGATCTCGGCTCACCACAACCTCCACCTCCCAGGTTGAAGCGATTCTCCTGCCTCAGCCTCCCCAAGTAGCTGGGGTTACAGGCACGTGTGTCACCATGCCCAGCTGATTTTTGTATTTTTAGTAGAGATGGGGTTTCACCGCATTAGCCAGGATGGTCTCGAATTCCTGACCTTGGGTGGTCTGCTCAGCTCCCAAAGTGCTGGGATTACAGGCATTAGCCACCATGCTCAACCTGAGTTTACTTTTCGATTTTTATTTATTTATTTAATTTACAGAGACGGGGTCTCTGTCACCCAGGTTGGAGTGCAGTGGTGCAGTCAGGGTTCACTGCAGCCTTGAGGACACAAACAGTGAATGACCAATAAGCAGAATAGCTGTGTATAATCAAAGAAGCATGATGATAGAGAGGTGGTTAGGCAGGGCTTCCTGGAGGAGGTGGGATTTGAAGCTGAGTTCTGATAGGGACGGTCCAGGTGGCGGGAATGGTATATGTGTGGCCCAGAGGCATGGGGAAGGGATGAGTGTGACATGTGCAGAGAGGCTAGGGCATCCTCGAGAGGCTGGCCAGATCCCCGCTTGGCCTCGTGGGGTGACAGATGGGACCAGGGGTTAAAGTGGATGGGGGTGCTACAGAGTGAGGAGGGTAGAGCGGGAACCCGGCTGAGTGCAGGGGTGGGGACAGAGGGCTCACTACATCTCTTCAGAAACCAACCACATTTGCAGGGAGCAGGCTGGGGCTGTGGCCTTTGAGGTCCTGAGGGTGGCAGCTGCTCTGACTGGCTTCTGTGACAGGTGGCACCCGGGAAGGGAAGCTCCTGAGACCATTCACAGTGACAGCCAGGACAGTGGGAAGGACAGAGGGCTTGGGGCCGGGCCCAGGCTGCATTCCCAAGTATCCCCCACTTTCTGGGGACACCAGGATAGCCTCATGCCCAAAGCTTGACCCAGGCACCAAGAGGACCCAGCGGGCATGAGAGTCGCCCCCTCGTGGCTGAGCCACTGGGATTCTGAGCCACCTCCCCTGTGAGAAGGAAGCTTGAGCACATGCCTTGATTTCTCAGCATGGCTGCAGGACTCTGGGGTGGCCCTTTGTTACTCCAGTCCTGCCTGAGACCTGTCACTGCCCTTCTGGGCCTCAGTTTCTCCGTGAGGTCCACAGGTAGGGCCCTTTCTAGTCCTGAGGGAGGGGTGCCTGGTGGGCTCAGGTTCCGCTGTGATACAGGAGCTACGTTGACGTTGGCGGTCCACATGGCCCTGCAGGCCCATGTCCAGCCGCCCCCATCGACACACCCCTCCCCATGCCGGGCTGCCCGGCTGGCCCTCTGTGCACTTGGTCCTGCAGGTGTGTGAGCGTGCATGGCTGTGCCTCTGTCTGGGTTCCTCTCTTCTGCTTCTGGGACTGGTGGGTTCCCACCTTCCTGCGGGGAAAGGGAGATGCTCTGTGGCCCAGGCTGGAGTGTGGTGGCGTCATCACAGCTCATTGCAACCTCCACCTCCTGGCCTCAAGCCATCCTCCTGCCTCAGCTTCCTAAGTAGCTGGGACCACAGGCGCATGATACCACGCCTGACTAATTTTTTGTGTTTTTATAGAGATGGGGACTCATCATGTTGCCCAGGCTGGTCTCAAACTCCGGGGCTCCAGTGATCCTCCTACCTCAGCCTCCCAAAGTGCTGGCACATTCGGGAGCCATTTTGCCGGTCCTCGGGTGCTGCTCCTTGGCTCCTGGTGTTTGGGAGTGCAGGAAGGGAGAGATCAGAGGCGAAGCTTGATTCCGAGGTTCCTCACCCATTAGGGTCATGGCTGTGGTGCTGCTGTAGACCCCAGCTAGGGCGGCTGGGTGGGGATCTTGTCTTCAGCAGAAGGATAGTGTCTCCGGGATGGCGGATGCCCAACACTGTTGCTGGCGGTGCTGGACTGGGCCCTGAGGGGTGGGGGCTGATGGCCAGCATCCGTCTGCAGAAGCCGTGGTAGGAGGACCTAGCTCCCAGCCCACCCCTCTTCCTGGCAGCCCTGGGAAGGCTGGCCCCAAGGGGAGTGTCAGCCATGCTTGGGCCTATGCTCTGGCACCCGGAGCCAGCGGGCAGGTTTCCCAGCTGCACACCTGGTAGCCTCTGCCATGGTGTGCTCAGCTTCCTCCCTTGCCCTCACCCGTCCAGCATGTGCCCATCTCTGGCTCATGGTGTTAAACACTCAAAGAGGGACCAGGGCAGTGGCAGGGACGAGGAAGGGCTGGGAGGGACAGATGGGGCTCCTGCCACTCCTCTGCTCCCTCTCCCCTGGTGACAATCCATGTGCCAGGCCTGGGCCTCAGGGGAGCTGGCCATGGGGAGGGACAGGGATGGGGGAGCCCGGTGGCATCTCCCACTCTGGGAGCCAGGGCCACCTCCTCCACACAAGTAGATAGTGTTCTTTTTTTTTTTTTTTTTGAGACGGAGTCTCATTCTGTCACTCAGGCTGGAGTGTGATGGTGTGATCTCTGCTGACTGTAACCTCCACCTCCCAGGCTCAAGTGATTCTCCAGCCTCAGCCTCCCAAGTATCTGGGATTACAGGCACCCATCACCATGCCCAGCTAATTTTTTTGTATTTTTAGTAGAGGTGGGGTTTCACCATGTTGGCCAGGCTGGTCTTGAACTCCTGACCTCAGGTGATAGGATTACAGGCGTGAGCCACCCAGCCTGGTATGGATAGTGTTCTTTGGGTTTATTTTTTATCTTGATTTTTTTTTTTTCTTTAGAGTCTGGGTCTCGCTCTGTCACAGGCTGGAGTGAAATGGTGCATTCATGGCTCACTCTAGCCTCGACCTTCCAGGCACAAACAATCCTTCCACCTTAGCCTCCTGAGTAGCTGGGACTACGGGTGCACGCTACCATGCCCGCCTAATTTTTTATTTGTTGTAGAGATGGGGTTTTGCTGTGTTCCCCAGGCTGTTCTTGAACTCCTGGGCTCAAGCAATCCTGCCTTAGCTTCCTAAAGTGCTGGGATTATAGGCATGAACCACTATGCCTTCGATCCTGATTTTTAAAAAAATTAGCCATATATGTATATATGTGCACATATAGATGTGTGTGTATATATATATATTTTGAGACAGAGTCTAGCTCTGTCAGTTGCCCAGGCTAGAGTGTCTGGCACACTCGGCTCACTGGAACCTCCACCTCCTGGTTAAAGCGATTCTCCTATCCCAGCTTCTTGAGTAGCTGGGATTACAGGAACGTGCCACAGAGTTCAGCTGATTTTTCTATTTCTTTAGTAGAGATGGGGTTTCACCATGTTGGCCAAGCTGGTCTCGAACTCCTGACCTCAGGTGATCCACCTGCCTTGGCCTCCCAAAGTGCTGGGATTACAGGCGTGAGCCACCGTGCCCTGCTAGGCATGTGTATTTAAACTGTCTTGGGGCACACAGGCCCGCATGGTTCCAGAGTCTGGCTGCTTGTGACCCGGGTCTGGCTCATTTTGGTTGTGTTTTTTTTTCTCCATTTGGACTCCGCCCTGTCCTCACCAAACCCCAGCTCAGAGTCCGCTGTGCCGTCATTAAAATGGCATTAGCAAGTGCACCTGGCCTCATGTTTCATTGTTCTGATAGGTTTTATGACATTTTCCAACACTATCCATGGCCGTTGGTCTAATTATCACCATGGTTGTCTGTCCAGGGGACATAGACAGGCCTTTTGGATGGGGAATGGTAGAGGGGATGATCCCTGGCCCTGAGGACCCTGTTTGGGGTTTGGGGGAGCTTGGTGTGTCATAAGGAAAGGTTTTGGGGTGAAGGAGCTGTGAGGATGGCTGTGCAGGACCATTGGGGTTCTGAGGAGCCCAGGGAGGGGTGAGGGCAGTGGGGCCAGTGGGCCTGAGTTGGGCTGGGTACTGGCTGGGGGCTCACTTCTGCCGGGCTCCCCTGCAGGGCATGGCCGAGCAGATGAGGACTGTGTGGATGATCGGGCCAGACACCGGGAGGAGCGGCTGCTGGGGGCACGGCTGGACCGGGATCAGGAGAAGCTGCTCAGGTGAGGGCAGCGGGGGAGCCTGGGGGTGTCTGGGAGCCCCTGGGAGGGAGAGGGGCAGCTGGATGACCGCAGGTGGGCTTGGCCACTTGACTGCGGATGCTGTGGTCTTGAGAGCAGGACCCACCCTGGTCCTCAGCATCGGGCCAGCCCTCCCAGGCCAGGTGGCCCCACGGCCCCTTCCAGTGAATGTGGGAGGCCCTGGGTGGCCCTTCTGTTCCCAAGTGGGTGGTTGTCCTGACTCGTGGCCTGGTGGCGAGTGGTTTCCTGGGGCAACCCCCCTTCTCCCACTCATTCCCTGGGCTAACTGAGCTGCCACTACGTCTGTGATTTTCCTTCCAGAGAGAGTAAGGAGCTGGCAGACCTGGCCCGCCTGCACCCTACCAGCTGTGCTCCTAACGGCCTCAACCCCAACCTCATGGTGACAGGGGGCCCGGCACTGGCGGGGTCAGGGCGCTGGTCTGCTGACCCCACAGCCCATCTGGCCACGCACCCCTGGTTGCCCCGCTCGGGCAGCACGTCCATGTGGCTCGCTGGACACCCCTATGGTGAGTGCGGGATGTGGGGACTCTCCCCTTCTCTGAGGGAGGGGTGGGAGGGGGCGGGTGCAGGACGAGAGCTCAGGGCTGGATCCGCCTGCCTGCCGTTTTCTGGGGAGCCTGGGCCTGGCTCCCGCATTCGTCTGTAAAAGGAATGATAATGGCATCTGCCTCATAGGGCCCCTCTGCCCTACCTGTTTGGGGCAGATGCCCAATGGTGGTGGCTCTGTGAGGCTCTTTGTAGTCAGCCGGCACCCCTGCCCCTTGGCTTCCCCACTGGGGGCCCCAAGAGGTTCAGGACTTGGGGGGTGGTGCTGGGCTGGGGCTGCCCCAGGAAAAACCGCCTAGGGGTGGTCCCAGCACTGACTTGGGCGTGGGCTTCTCCTCCTAGGCTTGGGCCCCCCGTCTCTGCACCAGGGCATGGCTCCTGCGTTTCCACCCGGCCTGGGGGGCTCCCTGCCGTCGGCCTACCAATTTGTCAGAGACCCCCAGTCGGGCCAGCTGGTGGTCATTCCCAGTGATCACCTGCCTCACTTCGGTAAGTGGACCCTCCATGTGGCCAGCATGGGCTGGGCTGGCCATGCCCAGTGAGATGGTCTCTGATGCCAAGGGCCTCCCGCCAAGGAGTGGTGGCCAGCAGACCCAGGGGTTGGGGAGGTGGACAGGGGTTCAGAGAGAGGATGCCTGCCGCCAGTGTTAGAAAGCTTTGGGGTCCTTGTTGGAGTGAGCTCCTACCCAGAAACTCCATACAGAGAAGCGAGACTGGCAGCCCTGGGTGGGGGCTGGGATTCTCCCTACCTGGCACCCCCATCCACTCAGGAATCCAGCTTGCAGACCGCTGGGAGGGGTGGGAAAAGGCGTCTCCTAGGTCCCCACAGTGGCCCACGTACACATCTGCATGCTGACCTGCTCTGGTTGTGAGGCTGTGGGGACGTCATCCCGCCCCGGGGTGTGGACAGGGTCGTGTTCCCCGGGCCTGGCATGTACACGTGGCCAGTGGAGGACAGGACGGGCTTCCTGGACATTGGGGAGCAGCTGGGGAACAGAGCTCAGCTCCCTACTACGTGAGCGGCCCCTCTCCGGCCTCAGCATCCCTTCTGTAAATGGGCATGGTGGTGCAGTGTCAGGCTGCAAGTGCAGCCCACCGTCTGTGTCCCTGCAGCGGAGCTGATGGAGCGGGCCACCGTGCCACCCCTCTGGCCCGCCCTGTATCCACCGGGCCGCAGCCCCCTGCACCACGCCCAGCAGCTGCAGCTGTTCTCGCAGCAGCACTTCCTGCGGCAGCAGGAGTTCCTGTACCTGCAGCAGCAGGCAGCCCAGGCCCTGGAACTGCAGAGGAGCGCCCAGCTAGTGGTAAGTTGGGGAGGATGAGGTGCAGCCCCCTCTGGGAGCCCTGCGAGTAACGAGGCAGATGAGTCAGCCAGCAGAAACTTCAGTTAATGGTGGGGCTGGGGGGGGCCAGAAAACAGCAGAGGGGCAGGTGGTCAGAGAGGGCTTCCTGGAGGAGGCAGTGTTGGAACAGAGACCTGGAGCCATCTGTGGAAGAGCTCTCCAGGCAGAGGGAGCTGTGAGCAGAGGTGGATGGAGCCTGGCAGGGCAGGGTGCAGGAACAAGGGGGAAACCAAGGTAGATAGGTGGCCTTGGGGACTGGGGAAGGGTGACTGAACACTGAAGGAGTCCCAGGGGGCTCCTGCTGTTGCCTGAGCCCAGGCTGGCCACTTCTCTCCAGGTAGCCTCTCGGAAAGGCACATGGGAACCTGGCCAGCTGCCTCCTGATGGCGTGGTCCCATAAGATAGGGGACAGGAGGGGTCTGCTCTGGAGGAGTTGGCCTGGTTGGCATATGCAGCAAGAAGCCCTCAGAGCCTGAGCCCTGGGTCTGAATCTTAGATCTGCCAGGCCTGGCTGTGTGCCCTTGAGCAAGTGGCTCCACCTCTCTGGGCTTCAAGTTTCTTCTCCCAGAAACAGAGATGCTAGTGTTGCCTAGTGCTTGTGTTGCTAAATGTGACTGTTTAGTAATTGGGAGAGTGGCCTATCCTTAGAGTGCTTCGTACTGGTTTTTTGGTTTTTTTTTGGAGACGGAGTCTTGCTCTGTTGCCTAGGCTGGAAGCAGTGGTGCAATCTCGGCTCACCGCAACCTCCACCTCCTGGGTTCAAGCAATTCTCCTGCCTCAGCCTCCCACGTAGCTGGGACGACAGGTGTATGCCATCATGCCTGGCTAATTTTTTGTACTTTTAGTAGAGACAGGGCTTCACCATGTTGGCCAGGCTGGTCTTGAACTCCTGACCTGAGGTGATCCACCTGCCTTGGCCTCCCAAAGTGCTGGGATTATAGGCGTGAGCCACGGTGCCCGGCCCCTGATGTGTTTTGTATATTGACTGATCCACCCAGGTAGGCATCGGTGGTCATGGAACTGACCCATTTCCTCATAAAAGGCATGCCCGGGCTCCTCCTGCCCCCCTTTTGGGGCACTTTGAGACCCTAAAATGATAATGCAATTAAACAGGAAGGTTCAGTAGGTAGTGAGTGCTCCGTGAAGGCCGCTATCCCAACACCATCGAGGTGCAGGTCCTCGTGCTCCCACCTGGCCTCCCTTGGCCTGACTGTGAGGGTCCCTGCAGGGCTGAGCTATGGGTGGAGGTCCCCCATCAGTCCTGGTCTGAAGGGGCCCACCAAAGCTCCTGCCTTTAGGGGTTCTGCACGGAACGCTATGCTTATGACACACAGGCTGGGATGGAATGTCCGTCTCTGGCCTGGGAGTGGGTGGGCAGCCTGGACCTCAGGTCCTGCATGAGGTTGTCCTCCGGCGGGGGGACCCTGGGGTCAGGGCAGATGCCAGCGGGTGGGGGGGACTCATGCTGCACTGACCCTGCCTGCCGGCCCCTCCCCAGCAGGAGCGGCTGAAGGCGCAGGAGCACCGGGCGGAGATGGAGGAGAAAGGGAGCAAGCGGGGTCTGGAGGCCACAGGCAAGGCTGGCCTGGCCACCACCGGCCCTGGGCTACTGCCTCGGAAGCCCCCCGGCCTGGCCGCCGGCCCTGCGGGCACCTATGGCAAGGCTGTGAGCCCGCCACCATCGCCCCGTGCGTCCCCCGTGGCTGCCCTGAAAGCCAAGGTCATCCAGAAGCTGGAGGATGTGTCCAAGCCACCCGCCTACGCCTACCCTGCCACCCCCCGCTCCCACCCCACCAGCCCACCGCCTGCCTCCCCGCCACCCACCCCGGGTATCACCCGCAAGGAGGAGGCCCCAGAGAATGTGGTCGAGAAGAAAGACTTGGAGTTGGAGAAGGAAGCGCCCAGCCCCTTCCAGGCCTTGTTCTCAGGTAGGTTGTGGCTGAGACCCTCAGGGTCTCACTCTGGCCCTGGCATGGTAGAACTGCTCACCCCTCTCTTCATTGACCCATTCATTCATTCATTCCATCTCCACGGAGCACCCCCTGCATAGCAGGCCGCCCACCAGTCATGGAACAAACACAGGAGCTCACAGTCACATCCAGCCTCTCCTCGGCCCCTCCTCAGTTGTAGTGTCAGGGAAACGGGCGTAATATTGGAACCTGCTTCAGGACAAGTTGTTCTGAGCTTTCAACCAAGCCAGACCTGTTGCACACTCAGCATGCAGTCAGTGCTAACTTCTACCTTGGCAATCATGGTCCAGGGACGCCCGTTCTGGGCAGCTGTACCCCTGCGCCACGTGTCACATGAACATACCCACTCTTCCCAACTCCTGTGTCAGCAGGGACCCGCAGCAGGTGGCTTTGGGGGCTGGGACTGTGTTCTTCCTCCCTGAGGGGTATCAGGCTTGTGAGTGCGTGCTTGGGAGGACTTCGGTTCAAATTCAGATTCTGGCACCAAGGCTGGATGAGCTCAGGCCAGCGGTGGCTGACTACTTAGCTTGTGCCGGGCCAGTGCCTGACTCTCCATCAGTTTCCCTTTTGCACACCTCCAGCTTAGCTGCCTCCATGCTGGGGTGGGAGTGGTGCAGAAAATCAGGGACACACAGGCCTGCTCTCAGGGAGATTATATCTGGGACAGAACTGGGTTGCTATTTCTCTTTTTGTTTTTTGAGACAGAGTTTTGCTCTCATTGCTCAGGCTGGAATGCAATTGCGACATCTCGGCTCACCGCAACCTCCGCCTCCCAGGTTCAAGTGATTCTCCTGCCTCAGCCTCCTGAGTAGCTGAGATTACAGGTGTGCGCCACCATGCCCAGCTAATTTTGTATTTTTAGTAGAGACAGGGTTTCTCCGTGTTGGTCAGGCTGGTCTCGAACTCCCGACCTCTGGTGATCCACCCACTTCAGCCTCCCAAAGTGCTGGGACTACAGGTGTGAGCCACCATGCCCGGCCAGGTGTTCCTCCTCTTTTTTTTTTTTTTTTTTTTAAGAGATGGAGTCTTGCTCTGTCGTCTAGGCTGGAGTGCAGTGGTGCGATCTTGGCTCACTGCAATCTCTGCCTTCAGGGTTCAAGCAGTTCTCTGCCTTAGCCTCCCAAGTAGCTGGGACTATAGGCACCCACCACCACATCGAGCTAATTTATATGTTTTTTAGTAGAGACGGGGTTTCACCATGTTGGCCAGGCTGGTCTTGAACTCCTGACCTCAGGTGATCTGCCCACCTCGGCCTCCCAAAGTCCTGGGATTACAGGCATGAGCCGCCGCGCCCGGCCAGTATTCTTTTTTTTGAGATGGGATCCTCACTGTGTCACCCAGGCTTGTACTGCAGTGGTGCAATCACAGCTCACTGTAGCCTTGAACACCTGAGCTCAAGCAATCCTCCTGCCGCAGCCTCCCAAGCAGCTTGGACTACAGGCATGCACCGCTGCACTTGGCTATTTTTTTATATTCGTACATTTTGTGTATTGCTTTGTTTGCAAGGCTGGTCTCGAACTCCTGGGCTCAAGCGATCTTCCCACCTTGGCCTCCCGAGGTGCTGGGATTATAGGCTTGAACCACTGTACCTAGCTTTGCTGTTACATTTTGTTTTGTTTTGAGACAGGGTCTTGCTCTGACGCTGGAGTGCAGTGGTGCCATCATAGCTCACTGCAGCCTTGATCCCCCAGCCTCAAGTGATCTTTCCACCTTAGCCTCCCAAGTAGCTGGGACTACAGGGGTGTGGCACCATGACCAGCCAATTTTTTTTTTTTTCAGTAGAGATGGAGTCTCGAAGGCCAGGCTCAGTGGCTCAGGCCTGTAATCCCAGCAATTTCAGAAGCTGAGGCAGGTGGCTCACCTGAGATTAGGAGTTTGAGGCCAGCCTGGCCAACATGGTTAAACCCTGTCTCTACTACAAATACAAAAGATTAACTGGGAGTGGTGTCTCATGCCTATAGTCCCAGCTGCTCCGGAGGCTGAGGCAGGAGAGTCACTTGAATCCAGTAGGTGCAGGTTGCAGTGAGCCGAGATTGTCATTGCATTCCAGTCTGGCTGACAAGAGCAAAACTCCATCTCAAAAAAAAAAATAAGATAAAAGGGATGGGGTCTCACTATGTTGCCCAGGCTGGTCTTGAACTTCTGAACTTAAGCGATCATCCCACTTTGGCCTCCTAACGGCGTGGTAGCTCACACCTGGACAACTACACTTTTTCTTTTCTTTTTTTTTTGACACGAAGTCCCACTCTGTCGCCAGGCTGGAGTACAGTGCCGCAATCTCGGTTCTCTGCAGCCTCCGCCTCCCAGATTCAAGCAATTCTCCTGCCTCAGCCTCTCAAGTAGCTGGGACTACAGGCGCACGCCACCACACCCAACTAATTTCTTTGTATTTTTAGTAGAGACGGGGTTTCACTATGTTGGCCAGGATGGTCTTGATCTCCTGACTCGTGATCTGCCTGCCTCAGTCTCTTAAAATTCTGGGATTACAGGCGTGAGCCATTGCACCCGGCTGAACAACTGGTTTAATGGGTAGAGCGGCAGATTCTTGTAGGGTCAAGGGTCCAGACCACACAAGGTGGGTAAAGGCAGTATTAGGTCTGTGCAGATCTCATGAAGTGTTTGCTTCTGGTCTAGCCTTGTGCTGGGTGCTGAGTGGGGAAGGGACAAGAGAGACAACTGTGGTTTTTTGTCTTCAACGCCACGAGGCCCCGGGGATGGGAAGGCGGCCGGGTTTTTACTATGGGGCCAATTGCATGGCCGTTGGATCTCTAAGATCCTACCTAGAACAGCTCCCAGCCCTGCATCTGGGTGAGCAGAGGATGTCTGGGTGTCTGGGTCTCTATCTGGGGTGGTGGGCAGGTGTCAATGGGGACACAGCATGCCAGCTCGGTCTCCCATGCTAACCCCTGTGTCCTTGACAGATATCCCGCCCAGGTACCCGTTCCAAGCCCTGCCGCCACACTATGGGAGGCCCTATCCTTTCCTGCTGCAGCCCACGGCGGCTGCCGATGCGGATGGCCTGGCCCCCGACGTGCCGCTCCCGGCTGATGGGCCCGAGCGCCTGGCACTCTCGCCTGAAGACAAGCCCATCCGATTGTCCCCCTGCAAGATCCCAGAGCCGCTGCGGGAGGGCCCAGAGGAAGAACCGCTGGCCCAGCGGGAGGTGAAGGCGGAGGTGGAGGACATGGACGAGGGCCCTGCAGAGCTGCCGCCTCTGGAGTCGCCGCTGCCACTGCCCCCCGCAGAAGCCATGGCCACCCCGAGCCCTGCAGGCAGTTGTGGAGGTGGCCTGTTGGAGGCCCAGGCGCTGAGTGCCACTGGGCAGGGCTGCGTGGAGCCCTCCGAGTGCCCAGACTTTGCAGATGGGCCTGAAGCACGGGTGGATTCTCCAGGCCGGACAGAACCCTGCACGGCTGCCCTGGACCTGGGGGTGCAACGGGCACCTGAGACATTGGTGGAGACCAAGGAGGAGCCTGTGGAGGTGCCTGTGGCAGTGCCCATGGCGGAGGCAGTGCCTGAGGAAGGCCTGGCCCAGGTGACCCCAAGCGAGCCCCAGCCCAGCCTTGAAATGTCGGACTGTGATGTGCCTGCTGGGGAGGGACAGTGCCCGAGCCTGAAGCCCCAGGAGACTGTGCCTGTGCCCGGCAGCACTTGCTGCCTGGAAGAGGGAAGCTCTGACCAGTTCCTGCCTGGTCTGGAGGACCCACTGGCTGGCATGAACGCCCTGGCGGCGGCTGCGGAGCTGCCCCAGGCCAGGCCTCTGCCCTCCTCAGGCACGGCCGGAGCCCAGGCCGTGGAGAAGCTGGAAGTGGCTGAGAGCCTTGTTCTGGAGCAGAGCTTCCTGCACGGAATCACCCTCCTGAGTGAGATCGCAGAGCTGGAGCTGGAGAGGAGGAGCCAGGAGCTGGGAGGTGAGAGTGCACCACCGAGTCATGCAGATTCTAGAATTAATTAATTAATTAATTAATTAATTTAGAGACAGAGTCTCGCTCTGTCACCCAGGCTGGAGTGCAATGGTGCGATCTTGGCTCACTGCAACCTCCACCTCCTGGCGGAGGCATTCCAGCAATTCTCCTGCCTCAGCTTTCTGGGTAGCTGGGACTACAGCCGTGCACCACCATACCCAGCTAATTTTTTATTCTTATTAGAGATGGGGTTTCACCGTGTTGGCCAGGCTGGTCTTGAACTCCAGACCTCAGGTGATCTGCCCACCTCAGCTTCCCAAAGCGCTGGGATTACAGGCATGAGCGACCATGCCCGGTCCCTCTTGAATTTTATTTTTGTGGAGACAGGGTCTTGCTATATTGCCCAGGCTGGAGTGCAGTGGTACAGTCTTAGCTCACTGCAGCCTCAAATTCCTGGGCTCAAGTGATCCTTCCTTCCCAGCCTCCCAATTTGCTCAGGCTATAGGGGTCTACCACTAAGCCAAGCTGACTTTTTAAAAAGTTATTTTATCAGAAATGGGGTCTCTATTGCCCAGTTTGGTCTTGAACTCCTGGACTTCAAGCAATTTTGCCTGCCTTGACCTCTCAGAGTGCTGGGATTATAGGCGTGAGCTGCTGTGCCCGGCCTCTTAAACAGTTTTTTATAAGATTTTTAAATTTTGAAAAACCCCAGAATGTGGTTTATTCATACTGATTTTTTAAAAAAATTGTGGTAAGATAAGTATAACAAAATGTTACATCATGAGCATTTTAAGTGTCCAGTTGAGCAGCATGGTAAGTGCGTTCACACTTTGTAGCCAATTTGTGGGTTTCTTGGTGGTGAAATTTCTCATTCTGTCAATGGTGTGTTGTAGCAGGATTTCTAGAGTTGCAAGGGACAGAAACTCTGATTTAAATTGGTTTAGGCGGGAGAGAATAATTTGGCTAGTGGAACTGAAGTCCAGGAGAAATTAGGTAATTTCAGGTATGGCTGGATCTAGGTGTTCAAGCCAAGACACGAAGTTTCTCTCTTCCTGCACAGGCCCTTCCCTAGTCTCTCTCTGTGTCCCTGTCTCCTTCCGTCCTTCCCTCTTACTGTTCTACTTTTCTCTCTGTTGGCCTCATTGAAGGCTGACTTACCCATCCTCATTGGGGCGGGGGGTGGTCTCTGTTCCTCCCAGGCCCATGGGCCTGCTTGGCAGCTTCACGAAAGAGGCCACTTGTTTCTTGGTAGCTTTGACGAAACACTGACTGGTGTTCATGCTTTTTGTTTTGTTTCGTTTTTGAGACGCAGTCTCAGTCTGTTGCCCACATTGGAGCGCAGTGGCACCCTCTTGGCTCACTGCAGCCTCCGCCCTCTTGGGTTCAAGCGAATCTCCTGACTCAGCCTCCCAAGTAGCTGGGATTACAGGCGCGTGCCCCCATGCCTGGCTAGTTTTCGTAGTTTCAGTAGAGATGGGGTTTTGCCATGTTGGCCAGGCTGGTCTCGCAACTCCTGACCTCAAGTGATCCACCTGCCTGGACCTCTCGAAGTGCTGGGATTACAGGTGTGAGCCACCACTGCGCCCGGCCTCGGTTCATGCTTTTTGCTGGCATTTCAGGACATGGGCTGGGGTGATCATACCTGTCCTTTGATGAGGAATGGGGTGTAGGGAGGGAGGGATGGTTCTTAAAGAGAATGAGATGCCTTCAGCAGAAAGGGCAGCGACTTCTGGGCCAGTCACAGAATGACTGATGTTCAGCATAGAAAATTGGACCCAGAACTGGTTTGGAAGAGAGGCCTGGGCAGCAGCCATTGAAGAGATCATATCCCTGCCAGTGTTTTAGTATATTTCCTCTAGAACTTTATCTACACACATATACTTACTTCTTAAATTAAGATCTTCTTGTAAATAGTGTTCTGTAACCTGCCTTTTTCACTTAAAATTTTTTTTTCTTTTTTTTTGGAGACAGAGTCTAGTCTCGAGGTGTAGCCCAGGTTGGAGTGCGGTGTCATGATCTCTGCTCACTGCAACCTCCACCTCTCAGGTTTAAGTGATTCTCCTGCCTCAGCCTCCTGAACACCTGGGATTACAGGCATGTACCACCATGCCTGGCTATCTTTTTGTATTTTTCATAGAGATGGGGTTTCACCATGTTGGCCAGGTTGGTCTCAAACTCCTGACCTCAAGTGACCTCAAGCATCTTGGCCACCCACAGGGCTGGGATTGCAGATGTGAGCCACTGTGCCTGGCCCTTTTACTTAAAATGTTCTTTATTAAACATTTTCGAAGCTGTGGGTTTTTTAAATTAAGGGGTTTTTTTTGTTTTGTTTTTTTCCCCAAAATATAGTGATGGAGTTTTGCCATGTTGGCCAGGCTGGTCTCGACCTTTTGGACTCAAGTGATTTTTCCCACCTTGGCCTCCCAAAGTGCTGGTATTGAAAGTGTGAGTGCCCGCCTGGCTTAAAACTGTGGTGTTTTTATTGTTTGTTTTGTTTTTCTTGAGACAGACTCTCACCTTGTCTCCTAGGCTGGAGTGCATGCAATGGTTTGATCTCAGCTCACTGCAACCTCTGCTTCCCAGGTTCAAGCAATTCTCCTGCCTCAGCCTCCTGAGTAGCTGGGATTACAGGTGCCCACCACCACGCCAGCTAATTTTTGTGTTTTTAGTAGAGGCAGGGTTTCACCGTGTTGGCCAGGCTGGTCTCAAACTCCTGACCTTGTAATCCTCCTGCCTCGGCCTCCCAAAGTGCTGGGATTACAGGCGTGAGCCACTGCGCCCAGCCAAAGCTGTGGTTTGAAAAAAAAATCATTGTTTTAGAGACTGTCCAATGTTCTGCCTGGTGGTGGCCCTGGCCCTCGATGGCCCAGTTAGATGGTAAGGCATTTTCATCTGCTTTAAGACAGTTGTTTTTTTTTTCCCCCATTGCAAATAATGTGATGGTTATCCTTGAAGGAAATCCTTGTCCATATCTCTGATTTGCCTCGGATTATATTCCCAGAGGTAGAACTGTTGGGTCCACACAAGGCCATGTTTTCAAGGCTTTTTGACTGTCATGGTCAGATGGCCCTCAAGTCCGGAGAAGCCACGCTCCCTGTAGTCTGTGTGAACAACACCCCTTCCCCACTGGGCAGCGGTGTTCCTAAATTCATTGCTTCTTTTCTTTCACTAAAATAGTTCAACAAAAACTTTTTTTTTTTTTTTTTTATTTTGTAGAAGAAAATAAAAACTCCCTTGGTCTTCCTTTTCACCTGGTACTAGGTTTTTCTTTGAGATAGAGTCTTGCTCTGTTGCCCAGGCTGGAGTGCAGTGGCACGATCTCAGCTCCCTGCAACCTCTGCCTCCCAGGTTCAAGCAATTCTCCTGCCTCAGCCTCCCGAGTAGCTGGGACTATAGGCGCACATCACCATACCCAGCTAATTTTGTATTTTTAGTAGAGATGGGGTTTCACTGTGCTAGCCAGGCTGGTTTTGAACTCCTGACCTTGTGATCCACTCGCCTCAGCCTCCCAAAGTGCTGCTGGGATTACAGGTGTGAGCCCCCATGCCTGGCTTTCTTTTTTAATTTAATTTTTTTTTGAGGCAGAATCTCCCTGTTTCCCAGGCTGGAGTGCAGTGGTGTGATCTCTGCTCACTGCAACCTCTGCCTCCTGAGTTCAAGTTGATTCTCCTCCTGCCTCAGCCTCCCAAGTAGCTGGGACTACAGGCGTGTGCTGCCACGTCCGGCTAATTTTTGTATTTTTAGTAGAGGTGGGGTTTTGCCATATTGGCCATGCTGGTCTTGAACCCCTGGCTTCAGTGATCCGCTCGCCTCAGCCTCCCAAAATGCTGGGATTACAAGTGTGAGTGACCGAAACCAGCCCAGAATTCTCCACCCTATCAGGACACCAGCCTTGCTGCGTTAGGGCCCATTGCCATGATTGTAACTTGGTCACCTCTATAAAAACCCTGTCTCCCACTAAAGTTACCTTCTGAGGTTACTGGTGGTTAGGACTCCAGCATATTAAATGGGTGGGGACACAGTTGAACCTGCTGAAGCCATCATGGCAGGCCTAGATAGAGTCCATTGCTTGTCGTTTGAGAGCTTCGGCAAGATGGGTTTGTGGGAGGGTGAAGGAGGTGACCGGAAAACATAGCAACCCTCCTTACCTCACACTGTGGACTCTTATGTCTCGCAGGATGTTGACGGGGGCAGGTGGCGCAGAGGCGTCACTGTGGGGTGGGCGAGATGGCTTCAATCTAAGACCATCCTTTGGGAGCTGATGAGGTTTGCAGCTTTGTGGCCTCAGTTTCCCTAAAGATAGAAAAGTGGCCGGGTACGGTGGCTCATGCCTGAAATACCAACACTTTGGGATGCTGAGGTGGTTGGATCACTTGAGGTCAGGAGTTTGAGACCAGCCTGGCCAACGTGGTAAAACCCTGTCTTTATTAAAAATAAAAAAATTAGCTGGTTGTGGTAGCGCATGCCTGTAGTCCCAGCTACTTGGGAGGCGGAGGCAGAAGAATTGCTTGAACCTGGGAGGCAGAGGTTACAGTGAGCTGAGATCACACCACTGCACTCCAGCCTGGGAGACAGAGCAAGATTCCATCTCAAAAAAAAAAAGAAAAAAAAAAAAAAGAAAGAAAAAAGGGCAAGGTGGCTGGGCGTGGTGGCTCACCCCTGTAATCCCAGCACTTTGGGAGGCCAAGGCAGGTAGATCACAAGTTCATGAGTTGGAGACCAGCCTGGCCAGCATGGTGAAACCCAATCTTCTACTAAAGATACAAAACAATCAGCCAGGCATGGTGGATAGTGCCTGTAATTCCAGCTAGTTGGCAGGCTGAGGCAGGAGAATCGCTTGAACCCAGGATGTGGAGGTTGCAATGAGCTGAGATTGTGCCATTGCACTCCAGCCTGGGTGACAGGGTGAGGCTCTGTCTCGGGAACAAAAAAAAGGGAGCAAAGCAAGCATTTTTCAACTGGGGCGATTTTGTTCCCCAGGGAACACTGGCAACCACATTTTTTGGTTGTCGCAGCTTGCAGGGAGCACTACTGACATCTAGTGGGTAAAGGCAGGGACTCAGAGAGACACCCTTCAGTGAAGGCAGAGGTCAGCCTCCAACAGAGATGTGAAATAGTGAAATGTGAATAGTGCCAAGGAAGAGAAGCCCCACCCCCAGCAGCGTCATTAGTCATGTCCGTCCTTGGAACCTTGCCCATTGCCAATAGAAAATAGTTTTCTTCACAAGCACATGTGGACTTCCACAAAATTTGATATTTTAGATTACAAAGAGAATCTCAGCCGGGCACAGTGGCTCATGTCTGTAATCCCAGGATTTTGGGAGGCCAAGGCAGAGAATTGCTTGTGTCCAGGAGTTGTAAGACCAGCCTGGGGCCAGGCGCGGTGGCTCACTCCTGTAATAGGCCAAGGCGGGCATATGGCTTGAGGCCAGGACCAGCCTGGCCAACATGGCTAAACCCCCTCTCTACTAAAAATACAAAAATTAGCTGGGCATAGCGGTGGCCACCTGTAATCCCAGCTACTTGGGAGGCTGAGGCACAAGAATCGCTTGAATCCGGGAGGCAGAGGTTGCAGTGAGCCATGATCAGCCCACTGCACTCCAGCCTGGGCCACAGAGGGAGACTCTGTCTCAGGAAAAAAAAACAATTATCTCAATCAATACATACCGTATCACACTTCGCTTTTTTTTCTGCTTAACAGCTTTTTTCATATTAGCACAAAACAAACATCTA
The DNA here is from genome assembly GCA_963574635.1 of Cheracebus regulus. Lineage (NCBI taxonomy): Eukaryota > Metazoa > Chordata > Mammalia > Primates > Pitheciidae > Cheracebus > Cheracebus regulus. Next base: position 88,879 of record CAUYQU010025709.1, read on the forward strand.
CCTCATTATAATCAGCTTGAACCTTATAAAAACTGCTATCTCTAAAGGTCAAAAACACTAGAATGTCAGCAATTTCAAATGGCCAAACCTAGCAAGCAGTAGCAGCTTATGCAGAATCATAGGGGGAAGGGCACGCAAAGGGTAGCCTAGAATGTTCTTGTATTGATGAGTGTTTTTTTGTTTTTTTTTTTGAGAAGGAGTCTCACCCTGTCACCCAGGTTGGAGTGCAGCGGTGCAATCTCGGCTCACTGCAACCTCCATGGGCTGGGTTCAAACAATTTTCCTGCCTCAGCTTCCCAAGTAGCTGGGGTTACAGGTGCATGCCACCACACCCAGCTAATTTTTTTGTATTTTTAGTACAGACAGGGTTTCACCATGTTGGCCAGGGTATAGTCTCAAACTCCTGACCTCATGATCCACCCGCCTCAGCCTCCCAAAGTGCTGGGATTAGAGGCATGAGCTACCACACCCACCTAATTTTTTTTTTTCTTTTTTTTTGCATTTTTAGTAGAGACTGGGTCCTTGCCATGTTGCCCCAGCTGGTCTTTTTTTTTGAGACGAAGTCTCACTCTGTCAACAGGCTGTAGTGCAGTGGAGCGATCTAGGCTCACTACAACCTCCACCCCCTGGGTTCAAGCAATTCTGCCTCAGCCTCCCGAGTAGCTGAGATTACAGGCGTGCAACACCACACCCAGCTTTTTTTTTTTTTTGTATTTTTAGTAGATATGGGTTTCACCATGTTGGCTAGGATGGTCTTGATCTCTTGACCTCATCATCCGCCTGCCTCGGGCCTCCCAAAGTGCTAGGGTTACAGGCATGAGCCATCGTGCCTGGCCTGAGGTCATTTTTACATATATATGTGTGTATATATGATTTTTCTTTGAGATGGGCTGGCTCTGTTGCAAAGGCTGGAGTGAAGTGATGTGATCATTGCTAACTGCAGTCTCAACCTCCCGGACTCAAGTGATCCTCCTGCTTCAGCCTTCCAAGTAGCTGGGACTGCAGGCACCCACTTTATATTTACTTTAATTTTTTTTTTGAACTGGAGTCTCACTCTGTTGTCCAGGTTGGAGTGCAGTGGCTCAGTGTTGCCTCATTGCAACTCATGCCTCCCGAGATTCAGCAATTCTGGTGCCTCAACCTCCCGAATAGCTGGGACTACAGGTGTTCACCACCATGCCCAGCTAATTTTTGGATTTTTAGTAGAGATGGAGTTTTACCATGTTGGCCAGGCTGGTCTCAAAACTTCTGACCTCAAATGATCCGCCCACCTTGGCCTCCCAAGATGCTGGTATTACAGGTGTGAGCCACCATGCCTAGCCTATTTTTATATTTTAAAGGATACCCGTGTATATCCTGTGTATTTAAATACGCATTATCATTTCTGGAACTGTCTACTGGAAACTGCACCCACAGTGACCTCCCGAGGGAGGGACTTGTGTGTTGGAGGAGGAAGAGGGCTTTCTTCTTTGGATACCTTTCTGCTTGGTTTGTGTTTTTCATCCTGGGCTCTTTTTTTATGATTATAAGAGCCATGCATATTCACTACAGAAAAATGTACATACAGATAATAGGAAGGAGAGCCATAGTGCCGGGAAGCACCCTGTGGAGGTGCTCCTCTGGGGGCTTTGCTACGCCTAGTGTTCTCTTAGCATAGAGCACAGGACCCAGTGCCGAGCATGCTGCCTTTGCCCCTGTTCTATTTATTTATTTATTTTTTGAGATGGGGTCTTGCTCTTTCATCCAGGCTGCTGTATGGTGGTGTGAACTCGGCTCACTGCAACCTCCACCTCCCAGGTTCAAGCAATTCTCCCACCTCAGTGTCCCAAGTAGCTGGGATTCCAGGCGTCCACTATATCTGGCTAGTTTTTGTTATTTCTAGTAGAGACAGGGTTTCGCTATTTCTCCATGTTGATCAGGCTGCTCTCGAACTCCCAACCTCAGGTGATCCATCTGCCTCAGCCACCTAAAGTGCTGGGATTACAGGCGTGAGCCACCACACCCGGCCTTCTCTCCTTTTCTTGTCTAGAGATGCTCAGGACTTCCTGCTTGTCACAAAAGCCTCTGTCCACTCAGCACCTCGGGGGATAGGGGCGTGTGGCCTGGGCCTGCGCTTGCCCTGGGCCTTGGCACCCCCAGGTTTGGGGTCTGGGAAGGAGTGGTGGCAGTGCCCTGTTACCTGCCTCCTGTCTGCAGGTGTGGAGCGGGCCCTGGTGGCACGGCCCTCCCTGGAGAGCCTGCTGGTGGCCGGCAGCCACATGCTAAGGGAGGTGCTGGATGGGCCTGTGGTGGACCCGCTTAAGAACCTGCGGCTGCCCCGGGAGCTGAAGCCCAACAAGAAGTACAGCTGGATGCGCAAGAAGGAGGAGCGGGTGAGTGGCAGCTTCTTCCTCCCTGGTGCATGCAGGCTAGGGCCGGGTAGGAGTCCCTTCTATGGAGGTGCCGTACTGCCTGGGGCGTGGCTGGCTTGGGCACCAGAGAGGCCTGAGCTACATTCAGCTCCTTGTGCTGATGTGCTCTGTGTTCCTGGACAAGCGGGTGTCCGTCTCGGGACTCAGTTTACCCATCTACTAGCATGTTGGGCACAACACTCGAGTCGCAGTGTGATCAACTGGAAAGAGTAGCCCAGGGTCATGCGTAGCTCTGGCCTTAGGTGCCTGGGGTAGCAGCATCCCCGCGCTGAGCTTCTGTTTATAAATGACACGATGGCCCTCAGTGATGGAGCAGGTGTCACACGCAAGCACTGTGCTTTAGGACTGCCATCTAATTGAGCTTTGCCACAGCCCTGCAGAGCTGGTACAGGCCTCCCTCGACGAGGCCACGGCCACAGTGGCCGTGGTGGGATTTGAATGGAGGTGGCAGTGGTGGGATTTGAGTCCCACCTCCCCGTGCAGTCTCCCCTGCCCTATCCGTGAGCATGGGCATCTGGGCGGTCTGCGGGTGGCAGCATCCTCACCCTCTCCTCCTCCTCTCCTGGTGCCCCCCTAGATGTATGCCATGAAGTCCTCCCTGGAGGACATGGATGCCCTGGAGCTGGACTTCCGGATGCGGCTGGCCGAGGTCCAGCGCCAGTACAAGGAGAAGCAGCGTGAGCTGGTGAAGCTGCAGCGGCGCCGGGACTCCGAGTGAGTGTGCCCCCTGCCAGCCCCGTGGGGCCCCTACCCCGGCCCGCCAGGCCCCCAGGCGCGCAGCAGCCGTCGAGGTGTGCGTGGACCCGGCGCCGTGTACTACGCATCGTGTGCCCGTTCTCCGCGCCCCGCCCGCCTCCCAGCGTCACAGCCAAGCGTGTGATTCTTTTTAAGGGACAGGCGCGAGGAACCCCATAGAAGCTTGGCACGCAGAGGCCCTGGCAGGCCGCGGAAACGGACCCACGCCCCGAGCGCCCTGTCGCCCCCCCGCAAGAGAGGGAAGAGCCGCAACAGTGGCGGAAAGTAAGGCTGGCCCCTCGGTGGGTCGGGGACTGGCACAGAGCTTGAGGGGAGGAGCCCGGGCCCCAAGCGGGGCCTGCCTCTGGATGCTGGGGGACCTCGTGTCCCTTGGGCTCTGACCCACCTGCAGTGGTGGCCCTTGGGGAGTGCGGCCTGTGCTTCCCGGGCCAGGAGGGAGCGAGGCCAGTGCTGAGCCAGGAGGATGGCTCCTGTGACAGGATTTCCCGAGTCCTAACCCAAGCGCTTCACCTGTCTTCCTGCCACGCCTGCCTCCTCACGCCTAGGGCCTAATTCCTCCTCCTTTCCACGCGCCTCCTCCCTGCGTAGGGACCCGCTGGGCTGCTGGCCTTGCTGGGGCAGGGCTGTGACCCGGCTGTCACTTGGTCTCCGCAGTGCCTGACCTGCTGACTTGTCCCGCCTGACACCGGGGCTGGCTCCATTGGGCACTTTGGGGACAAGCTCTTCCTCCTTGGGTGGCGGTAGCAGCCTTGTAGGGGGCCTGTGTGGGTCTTTCTGAATGCTTGCTGGAACAAGAGCTTTTCCTGCAGGGCAAGGCGCGCACAGGAGAGATGCTTTGTCCTTCCCTGGGTATCTGTAGCACGCGCGGAATGCAGGTAGCACGAGCGGAATGCAGCCCATCAAGGAAAGGGGTTGGAGCCGCTTGGCTGCTCAAGACCTGCCCTGAGGAAGCAGGAGCTCAGGGGCCTTCAGAGGGCACAGGAGAGGCAGTGGGACAGCCACAGGTCCTCTCAGGAGGAAACAGCCCCAGGGCCCCCATGTCTTGCAAAAAACCCCCCTTACTGGCCACAGCAGGGGAGCGGAGAGGCTCCTGAAGACAGCAGGAGGCTGTGGCCCAGCAGCGTGGTGCTCAGGGGTGTGGCCTACACTGGTTGAATTTCCATTCTTGAGTCCCAGCGCCACTCCTCAGTGTGACTAACCTCAGGCCAGGTGTTAGCTTTTCCGAGCCTCAGTTTCCTCATCTGTAAAAAAAAAAAAGTACTCAGGTTGGGTGTAGTGGCTCACCCCTGTAATCCCAGCACTTTGGGAGGCCGAGGTGGGCAGATCACTTGAGGTCAGGAGTTTAGGACTAGCCTGGGCAATGTGGAGAAACCCTATTTCTACTAAAAATACAAAAATTAGCCAGGCATGGTGACACGCACTTGTAATCCCTGCTAATCCCAGCTGAGGGGAGAATCACTTGAACCTGGGGAGGCGGAGGCTGCAGTGCGCTAAGATTGAGCCACTGCACTCCAGCCTGGACAACAGAGTGAGACGCCATCTCAGAAAAAAAAAAATATCTATATATCTATATATCTATATATATAGCAGTACCAAATGCTATTTGTGGCTAAGATATAAAGCCACTGTTACAACAGTGTAAGACACACAGTGAGTGCCAGGTCCAGATCAGCTACTTCGATCACCTGGGAAGTTTCAGCTTAAAGCAAGCAAGTGGGGCTTCTGGGCCACGTCTGTGTCCCCACTGCCACTGTGCACAGGATTCCGGAGACCAGCAAATGGCCCCTTCGTTTTGTTTTTGTTTTTTCCCTTGTTGGAAAAGGCAGACTGGAATCCCTCTGTATGTAAACTTGTGGTCTAAACTCCCCCTGCCATCCTGGTGGATTTCCTTGGCATTTCTGATCTTTGTTCTTGGCACGATTTGGTGAACCAGGTATCTGACCGCACAGAGATGTGTGTGAGTGAGTGTACGAGTGAAAGCAAACAAGAACGAAAACGCTGACTTTTTTCCTCCTCTCACCTTAAACTTTCATTCTGCCTATTCACAAATACCCCAGAATTCCAGCACCGTAGTTTTACAAGATCCACCATCTCTCCCCATGCGTGTCACTCTGGCATCACTATCTGTGCTTCAGCGTCCAGAGCCCAACCCTTCAGGGCCACAAGGGTGGACCCGAGCCTGCAAGTCACGTCTGGCCAGGGTGCTGACCGGTAGTGTGTCTGCGTTTCAGGCTGAGCAGCAAGTCTCTGCTGACGTCAGATGACTATGAGCTGGGAGCAGGGATACGGAAGAGACACAAAGGGCCCGAGGAGGAACACGATGCCCTCATTGGAATGGGGAAAGCCAGGGGGAGGAGCCAGACTTGGGATGAACACGAGGCTTCATCTGACTTCATAAGTCAGGTCAGTAACCCAGTCTTCCAGGTGTGTGAGATCTTGGTATGGGTATGTTAAGAGTTCACGCTTCCTGGCCAGGTGCGGTGGCTCCTGCCTATAATCCCAGCATTTTGGGAGGCCAAGGTGGGCAGATCACAAAGTCAGGAGATCAAGACCATCCTGGATAACACGGTGAAACCCCATCTCTACTAAAAAATACAAAAAATTAGCCAGGCATGGTGGCATGTGTCTGTAGTCCCAGCTACTTGGGAGGCTGAGAATCACTTGAAACTGGGAGGCAGAGGTTTCAGTGAGCCGAGATGGCACCACTGCACTCTGGCCTGGGTGACAGAGGGAGACTCTGTCTCCAAAAAAAAAAAAAAAAGTTCACTCTTCCTTTGCAGGCCCCTTGTTCCTGTACGGAAGCCTTAGGAATGGTTGTCTTAGTGCCAGAATGACTCTTCTCCAATCTTCCTTATTGCACAGAGGGGGAAATTATAGCCCAGAGGAGGTCGGAAGTAACACAGCCTCAGAGACGGGAGGTCTAAAAGCTGTCTCCCTCTGTGTGCTACAGGACCCTTTGCTAAAGCCGAGCAGAGACACAGGTTCTTAACCAAATAATGCAGTTGCTCTGTTAACAGCGTAATTGTTTAATGAGCAGCTTTGCCATTCTGCAGTTCTAAGAAACAAGGGCTTGGTGCCACGGTAATTTCCTCTCTGAACTCTCTAGGGGTAATGGGCTGAGAGCCAACTCCTTGATTCTTCTTATTTCTGCAGAGCATTGAAATCATCCATTTAAGTTGCTTTTTGTAAATACAGTGTACCTTGTCATCCCTCCCCATAAAGCCCAGTGCAAAGGGGTAATTTTTTTTTTTTTTTTGAGACAGTCTCACTATGTCACCCAGGCTGGAGTGCAGTGACATGATCTTGGTTCACTGCAACCTCCACCTCCAGGGTTCAAGTAGTTCTCCTGTCTCAGCCTCTTGAGTAGCTGGGATTACAGGCACACGCCATCACATCAGGCTAAATTTTTGTATTTTTAGTAGAGCTGGGGTTTCACCATGTTGGCCAGGCTGGCCTTGAACTCTTGACCACAGGTGATCCACCTACCTTGCCTCCCTAAGTGCTGGGATGACAGGTGTGAGCCACCATGCCCGGCCCTCTCTTTCAAGCTCAACCAGGTGTTTATAGCCGGGGGATCTGCAGTGAGCTATGATCATGCCACTGCACTCTAGGCTGGGTCACACAACAAGACCTTTTCTCTGAAAAAATTATTTTAAAAAGGGGCTAGGCTGTAATCCCAGCACTTTGGAGGCTGAGGTGGGTGGATCTGAGGTCAAGAGCTGGAGACCATCCTGGCCTACATGGTGAAACCCTGTCTCTACTAAAAATACAGAAATTAGCTGGGCATGGTGGCGGGCGTCTGTAGTCCCAGCTACTCAGGAGGCTGAGGCAAGAGAATCGCCTGAACCTGGAAGGCAGAAGCTGCAGTGAGCCAAGATCACACCACTGTACTCCAGCCTGGCGACAGAGCAAGATTTCATCTCAGCAGCAACAAAAAGAAAATAGAAAATGTTCAAGCGTGGGGCATTAATGGCTTTGAAACTGCATGTTTCACTTCAGCAAATGACTGTAGTTGACGATCGACATGCAGGCAGGAATTTAATCTGTGAAATCTCTAATCGTTCTTTCTGCTTCAGGCATCCAAGGAACACTTGAGGCTTTTTTTTTTTTGGCAGCTTTCGGCCCCTTTAGTTGGACGGGCTGGTTTGGACTGTGCAATAGTCTTTGTCAGCTGCCGTAGGTGGTAGAGATAGACAGATCAGCTGCACGGGTTTTTGATCTTGATTCCTTTCCTCCTCCCTGAATCCAGCTGCCTTCTCCAGGCCATCGGCAGTACCGCTTGCTTGACATGCTTCCTTAGGAGGCACCAGGCAGTGCCGTGGAGAGTCAGTGCCAGCGATAAATGTAACCACAGCAGCAGCAATTTAATAAGTGGTTACCTTGTACCAGGCACCATGATCGCTGCGTACCTTATCTGAGTTCATCTTCAGAAGTACCTTGGGATGCCCAGACATAAATATCCCCATTTTACAGAGTGTAAACATTGAAGCTGGCCAGTCGTGGTGGCTCACACCTGGAATCCCAACACTTTTGAGTGTGGCTTGAGCTCTTTGGGAGAATGGCTTGAGCTCAAAAGTTTTGAGACCAGCCCGGGCAACATGTTTTGTGAAACCCTGTCTCTAAGAAAAAATGTTTTTAATGAGCCAGGGGTGGTAGTGCACGCCTGTATTCCCAGCTACCAGAGAAGCTGAGGTGGGAGGATCACAGAGCCCAGAGGTCGAGGCTGCTGTGGGCTGTGATTGCACTACTACACTCCAGCCTGGGTGACAGCAAGACCCTGTCTTAAAAAAAAAAATTGGCTGGGGGCTCATGTCTGTAATCCCAGCACTTAGGGAGGCCGAAGTGGGTGTATCACTTGAGGTCACGAGTTAGAGACCAGCCTGGCCAACATGGCAAACCCTGTCTCTACTAAAAAACCACATAAATTAGGGGGGTGTGGTGGTGCTCATCTGTAGTCCCAGCTACTTGGGAGGCTTAGGCAGGAGAATTACTTGGATCTGGGAGGCAAAGATTGCAGTGAGCTGAGATTGTGCCACTGCACCCCAGCCTGAGTGACAGAGTGAGACTCAGTCTCCAAAAATTAAATAAATAAATAAATAAAAAGATTGAAGCTGGCCGGGCGCGGTGGCCTGTCATCCCAGCACTTTGGGAGGCTGAGGCGGGTGGATCACGAGGTCAACAGATCAAGACTATCCTGGCCAACATGGTGAAACACTGTCTCTACTGAAAATACAAAAATTAGTCGGGCTTGGTGGTGCATGCCTCTAGTCCTAGCTGCTTGGGAGGCTGAGGCAGGAGAATCGCTGGCACCCAGGAGGCGGAGGTTGCAGGGAGGCGAGATTGCACCACTGCACTCCAGCCTGGTGACAGAGCGAGACTCCGTTTCAAAAAAAAAAAAGAGATTGAAGCTAAGAGGAGTTAAATCACAGACAGGGGAAGGAGTGGAGTCCAGACTGGGCAGAGCACGTGTACTGAATCCCAGGACCCTGTTTTGCCCAGTGTTTTAACCCACGACCCAACTTCCCTCTCCAGCTAAAGATTAAGAAGAAGAAGATGGCCAGCGACCAGGAGCAGTTGGCAAGCAAGCTCGACAAGGCCCTCTCCCTCACGAAGCAGGACAAGTTGAAGTCGCCCTTCAAGTTTTCGGACAGTACTGGGGGGAAATCGAAAACTGGCGGGGGCTGCGGCAGGTACTTGACTCCTTACGACAGCCTGCTGGGCAAGGACAGGAAGGCGCTGGCCAAGGGCCTCGGCCTGTCTCTGAAATCCTCCAGAGAAGGTAAACACAAAAGGGCCGCCAAAGCCAGGAAGATGGAGGTGGGGTTTAAGGCCAGAGGCCAGCCCAAATCGGCCCATTCCCCGTTCGCCTCGGAAGTGAGCAGCTACTCTTACAGTAAGTAGCGGATGCCACGCCGCCTCTGGTCCGCTGCTTCTCTCCTTTTCTCCCCTCTTCTTTCCACCTTCCTCCTCCCTTCTCTCTCTGTCTGGGACGCACTAACGAGCTTGGGTTTTGCGTGGCCTCCAAGCCGGAAGTGGGAGGGAGGTCACCTGAAGCGCATATGCCTGTGATTGGCGGGTGTGATGTTGGGCAGGTGCCTGTGATTGGTGGGCGCTTGTGATTGGCGGTTGGGAGCCGAAATCCGCCTGCCCTCTCTTGTCTGCCGTCCGCTTGCCTACCTGACACCTGCGCGGAGGCCTTGCGCGCCACGGAGTTTATGGCTGTTTGGCCTAGAGAGACCGGGAGCTCCTAGAGGTTACCGGACTCCCCTGCCCGCAGGAAGCGCGCGTTCCTGTGTGGACCGCAGCCTTGTCGCAAAGTGTTGACGGAACTGGCGTTTATGCAGCGGGCACCGTGCTGTGCTCTGAATGCAGGGCTTCATTGGCGTTATGGTGTCTGTGGCATCTCTGACAAGCAGGTACCCCCATGTTGTTGCTCTGTATGCTGAGGCCCAGTAGCCAAAGAGGAGTGTGGGCGCTCGGGTGCAGAGAGGCGACTCGGGGCTAAATCCGGTTCGACCTGACCCACCATCCACTGGAATCTGCTGCCGCCATAACCGTGTCCCACATCTGTTCTGTCCACTGCGGTAGCCACAAAACATGCGTGGCTATTGAGGTTTTTTTGTGTGTGGTTTTTTTTTTTTTGAGTCGGAGTCTCGATCTTTGCCCAGGTTGGAGTGCAGTGGTACGATCTTGGCTGCATCCAACTACCACCTCCTGGGTTTAAGCAGTTTTTCTCTCTTGGCCTCCCAAGTAGCTGGGACTACAGGTACGTGCCACCCCACCCAGGTGTTTTTGTGTTTTTTAGTACAGACAGGTTTTCACCTTGTTGGCCAGGCTCATCTCGAACTCTTGATCTCAAGTAATCTGCCTGCCTTGTTTCCCCAAAATGCTGGGATTACAGGCTGTGCCACCGCTTCCTGTGTTCTTTGAAACAGGATCTCTCTCCCTGTTCCCCAGGCTGGAATGCAGTGGGGTCATCACAGCTCACGGCAGCCTCGAGCTCCTGGGCTCAAGCTATCATCCTATCTCAGCCTCCCAAGTAGCTGGGACCAAGTGTGCACCACTGCACCTAGCTAATTTTTAAATTTTTTTTGTAGAGACAGAGTCTTGCTGTGTTTCCCAGGCTGGTGCCCAAGCTCCTGGGCTCAAGCAATCCTCCTCTCTCAGCCTCCTGAGTATCTGGGACTACAGCTGTGCACCAGTACGTGCAGCTAATTTATTTTTATTTTTGTAGAGATGGGGTCTCCTTGTGTTTTCCAGGCTGGTCTGGAACTCCTGGCCTCAAGCAGTCCTCCCGCTTTAGCCTCCCGAATAGCTAGGACAGTGGGTGCACACCACTACACCCAGCTAATCTAGTTTTATAGAGGCTGAGTCTTGCTATGTTGCCCATGCTGGTCTTAAACACCTGGGCTCAAGAGATCCTGCCGCCTCAGCCTCCCAAAGTGCTGGGATTATAGGCATGAGCTACTTTTCCCAGCTGCTATTGAGCTTTTGAAATGGAGCGGTCCCGGTGGAACTGAGGAATGGAGTTTTATTTCATTTAACTAGAGACTGCCAGATTGGAGTGTCCTCAGGGTCATGGCCTCTCGTGGCCCAGAGCCTGCTGCCTGGCAGGTAGTGGGTGCTCGCTCAGTATTTGTGGACAGAACACCGCATGACCAGGGTGGTCAGGTGCTAAGTTTGTGGCTGCCACAGGGATGCCAGGTGGAGCTTCTTGGGTTCTGGCCCATGCCAGTGTCTGGTGTTTGTTCTGGGAATCCCCAGGCTCTGGGGTGGGGAGGGGAGGGCTTTTACTTTGGCAACTGCCTGGTTCTGTGTGTCTGGAGCTTTTCATTGGCCCTGGCCGGTTCATGGGTAGAGAAGGGGGAGTTTGAATGCCAAGTGCAAAAGGTGGACACGTTTACTGATACAATAAAGTGTGTTTTCTTAAGGAAAGGAAATGAAAAAGTGTTTATGGACTTGGAGTTAAAATATCGTCACCTGCTTTACAGGGCTGTTGGGGGCCTTAAGTGAGCTCACGTGGGCAGAGAGCTGAACGTGGCACCTGGCACGGAATTAAGCTGCTGGTTTTTTTTTTTTTCGGAGTGCATGTGTTTTATCTGCCCTGGGCTAGTGGGTCACCAGGACCGATGCTCCCCATGGATGTGGGTGAAGCAGCTGGCTTGTGCCTTCTGTGCTGAGGACATGTGACAGTGTCATGGCTTCCTTGCCTCTCTGATTGGGATGGGTGCGATCAGAGCAGCACAGCCCAGGCTACTGGCCATTGTGTGGGCACCAGCAGGGAGGGATGGTGCCAGAGACTCTTCACTGTGAGGGGGAAGGGAAGAACTTTCTTTTGCTCTCTTAATCTCTGCTCATTTTGGAAACGTGAAGTGGGTTCAGGGAAGTGGCAGGTAGATTGCTGTTCCTTTGATCTTCTGAGGGAGTGGGGTCTGTGGATGCAGTCTGCCTGGTAGCTGGAAGAATTCCCCACTTCCCCCATTTTCAGGTGGACATGGATGGGGTGGAGCTGGAGGTCAGAGATGAGCTCTGTCCCTGAGGTCTCTGGGGTGCTCTGAGCTGGTGTGTTCACTCTTGCACGTGTGAGGGAATGTTCATTTTATTTTTTGAGACAGAATTTTGCTCTTTTTGGCCAGACTGGAGTGCAGTGGCATGATCTCAGCTCACTGCAACCCCCGCCTCCCAGGTTCAAGTAATTCTTCTGCCTCAGCCTCCCAAGTAGCTGGGATTACAGATATCCACCACCATGCCCAGCTTTTTGATTTTTAGTAGAGACAGGGTTTCACTATGTTGGCCAGGCTGTCTCAAAACTCTTGACCTCCGGTGATCCACCCACCTTGGCCTCCCAAAGTGCTGGGATTACTGGAGTGAGCCACCTCGCCCAGCCTGGGAATGGTCAAATGGGTAGCCTCACTCCATTGTCCCTTTGTCCAAAAACTCTACTGTCCCAGGGGAGAGAAACAGACTCATGTTGCAGGGAGGAAGTCAGTGGGCCTAACTCCAGTGAGGTGATGGCTGTGGGATGCACCTGGCTCTGCAGTGCTCTGCAGTGCACTCCTCTGTTTATTTTTTATAATCTGCTTTTCTGCACTTCTGGTCAGTGAGAGTGCAGGGTCACAAGGAGGTAGGGGTGTGTCCAAGGAGGTGCTGAGATGGGCCGAGGTCAAAGCGAGAACGGTGCCCTCTTGGTTTTAAAGTTTGGGTTGTAGGGGTGGGTGGCCTTTGTTTTTTTGTTTTTGAGAAGCTGTCTTGCTGTGTTGCTCAGGCTGAAGTGTAATGGTGCAATCTCGGCTCATTGCAACCTCCACCTCCTGGGATCAAGCAATCCTTCCACCTCAGCCCCCTGAGTAGCTGGGATTACAGACACCGGCTACCACAATACAATACAAATAGGAAATAAAACAATTTTTGTATTTTTTAAAAAATAGAGACAGGGTTTCGCCATGTTGGCCAGGTTGATCTCAAACATCTGGCCTCATGTGATCTGCCCACCTCAGCCTCCCAAAGTGCTGGGATTACAGATGCGTGCTACCGCACCTGGCCTCCCTGTGGGTGCTTGTAGGAGGCCAAGTTGGTTGTCACTCACTGGCCTCTCCAGCCTGGGACGCAGCCTTGGGAGGGACAGATTGGAGCATATATGAGAGAGTGTGCTTTGGCTGGTAGATGGGCAGGGGCTAGTAGCCTGGCGGGTCTGGACCTTGTATCCTGGAATTGCTGGGCCATCCTGAAGTTGGGGTCTTGGTGGAATGAAAGCGTAGGTGTTGGCGGGAGCAGCCAGAATAACACCCGCCGTGCACGCATATATGTGGTTTCTCTTGGACTCGGAGGTGGCAGGTACTGCCAGAGCTGTAGCTGTGTTGGTTCACGTTCCCCGAGTTTGGAGTGGATTTCACCAGGTCAGGGGATTAGTCTCTGGCTCTGGAACCTGTGTCTTCCCATCTTGCCCAGCAGCCCAGTATGAAAAACATCAAAATGGTGTGAGCATGGTGGGGGCTGGAGCAATAGGCTCCCTTCTCAAACCCGGCTGGTCATCTCCTCAGAAGATTTGAAGACTCTCGGCTTCCATCTCACAGTGAGGTCAGAGAGTTCAGGGAAGCCAGCAGTGGTGTGTCAGCAAACCAGCTCATAGAAGGGCGAGGGGGCCAGGCGCGGTGGCTCCCGCCTGTAATCCCAGCACTTTGGGAGGCTGAGGTGGGTGGACCATGAGGTCAGGAGTTCGAGACCAACCTGACCAACATGGTGGAACCCTCCTCTCCTAAAAATACAAAAATTAGCTGGGTGCAGTGGCACATGCCTGCTGTCCCAGCTACTAGGAAGGCTGAGTCAGGAGAATTGCTTGAACCCAGGAGGTGGAGGTTGGAGTGAGCTGAGATTGCACCACTGCACTCCAGCCTGGGCTCCAGAGTGAGACTCCATCTCAAAATTTTTTTTTTTAAAAAAAGGAAGGGCAAGGCAACCTCTCACGGTCACAGCGTTCGCCCATTTCTGCGGTGTAAACGCTCACCATGGCCTGTTTCGTGCTGCCATTGGGAGGCCGCTGCGGGACATTGGGAAGAGAATGCATGATCAGCTCTCATGAACCCTTCCCCTCCTGGGTCAGGTCCTTCCTCTGCGGTTGTTGCCCTTGGGCCATCGTAATCCCATGGGAGAGGCAGTGACCAGGGGACAGTCATTCCTGAGCATGGAGCTCCTGTCATCTCCTGGTGCCTGGAAAGGCTGGAGTGACTGGGAGGTGAGGCTGGCAGCGTCAGTCTAGGAAGGGCCAGGGTCCAGCACTCCGAAGATGCCATGTGATGCCCGAGGCACCCAGGGCAGAGGAGAGCTCTGGCCTGGGAGGGGAGCTGGTGATGTTGAGCACGGCTTTCCCACAGCCGCCTACTAGGCATTTGGACCTGTTTGTTCTGGCACCTTCCAGTGTATTCTCAGAACCATTAAAACCAATATAATGAAGCCACCAGCTCCCGCTGCCCTGTGACTTATCTTTATTAAAAACTACTTTGACTGCAGATACGGACTCAGAGGAAGACGAAGAATTCCTGAAGGACGAGTGGCCCGCCCAAGGCCCCTCCAACTCCAAACTGACGCCTTCCCTCCTGTGTGGCATGGTGGCAAAGAACAGCAAGGCGGCTGGCGGCCCCAAGCTGACCAAGAGGGGCCTGGCAGCCCCCCGGACTCTGAAACCCAAGCCGGCCACCAACAGGAAGCAGCCGTTCTGTTTGCTGCTTCGAGAGGCCGAGGTGCGGTCCTCCTTCAGCGACTCTTCGGAGGAATCGTTTGACCAAGGTTACTAGCTCCAAACACAAAATACCTTCCATGTTTCCTAGCGAGAGAGTGAGTGCGAGTGAGCGAGAGGGAAGCGAGTGGGCACACGGGAGAGATGGTGGTGAGGAGGCCCGCGCGGATGGCCGCAGGAAGGCCGCCATCTGGGTTCTTGGCAGCGTAGCCTGCTGTATCAGCCGAATGATTTTTATTTTTGCTTTTATTTGGACTGTATCATTGTGATAATCTCACCGGCTAGCTCTTTGGGAGCTGTTACGTGGACCGCTTTGAGTCTGCATTTTTTTCCACTTTCCCTCCTCTTTGCCTTCCTCCCCCTAGCCCAAGATCCTCCCCCTCCACCCCAGACCCCTGCACTCACCTTTTCTGCCCACCTGGAGATCCCAGGCTTGGGTCGGGCTCTCTTTGGGCACGGCCTGGTGGAGGCTTCCCGAGGAACGTTTTGTAAATGGAATTCTGTCGTGTGGGCGTGTGACTTGATGTTTGTACCGCGATTTTGGTAATACCAAGCTTTATTAAACATATTGAGTTCATTTTTAACTAAACCTGTGTGCCTTGTCTCTCTTGCTGTGTCCTTACTAGACATTAGGTTGACGCTTCCCTCTCATTTTGTTTCTCCCCCACCTCCTCCCCTCCCTCCTCCCATCCAGAAGGAGTAGGGACGGGACTTGCCGCCTGCCGCTTGCCTGTGTTATTCAAATATCCCTGGTAGCAATTGGCATCCATTTCATTTTTCAGGTTTAAAACCAAGTGCCTTCACCTCCCAGCATCATCATGTTTTTTTAGTTGCTTGTTTGTCTTTTATTTTCTTAAAGCTCTATCCTTACTTGCCAGTGGTTAAAAAATACTATTTATAAATGCTTGTCTTCTCACACGTATTTCTGTTTTGAAGGGCATGTAGGCAGCGCAGGGCCAAAAGCCTTTGACACCCCCAGGCTCTGTCATTCAATACGAAAGTGACTTGGTTGCCGCATGGAGGGATGGAGCGCTGTGCTCTGTTTGGAGAGAGACGGGCCTGGTCCCAGTCCTGGGTCCTCAGCTACTTCGCTTCTCAAAAGAGAGTTTGCTGGGGCTCTGAGGCCCCACTGGCCCTGCCCTCTCCAATGTCAGAATTGTGCTACTGGGGTTAGGAACCTCTAAGCCTTTCAGGCCCTTCAACCAGAAATGTCCCAAGAAAGGGAAGCAAGTGAATCTCTGACCTTTTTTCCTTGCCCTGCTTTTAGGATTTGGCTTCAGGGCTAATTCCCCCTAGGACCAGCCGAGGGGATCCCCCAGGCCCTGGGTGGCCACACCTGGATGTCAGCTGTTGCCCGAGGAAGGCCTGGGGGTGTCATGGTGACCCTGGGTGTGACCTGGCTCGGGGACCCTGGGACCAGAATGCTGCCCCTGCCCTGTTTTTCCAGCCCGGCTCTCGAATTCCTGGTCTACCCCACCTCCCCTCTCAGAACTCCCCTCCAAATTGGCAGAGATCCACTCGGGTGACCAGGAGGTGGTATGACGGCGAGTATGATGCCCCGGGGGTCGAGTATGATGCCCCGGGGCTCATGTTCCCCGGGGCTGCTGTCCCTCAGAGCGATCGCCACCAGGGCTGAGAAGAGAGGCCCCTGACCCCTGCCTGGGCTGCCCGTGGATGAGTCGGGTTAGTTTACAATCCCCTTTTCCCTCCCCGACCTCCTCCCTCTCCCCTGTTTCGGCTAGATCCCGTGCCCCGGCCCTCACACCACCTTAAAGCCAGGATTCCTGGTTCTAAGTTTTTGAGCCCTCCTGCCCCAGCTCAGACCTCACAGAGAAGCAGGCAGCCCCCCAGGCCTCTTAGGAAGGGGCTCCGGGCTGGATGCTGCAGTGCCAAGTGTACAGGGCCCAGATAGGGGAGGGCGGGGGGTTGAGGGGAGGCGGGGGAGGCCCAGGCTCCTCGGTGCCCCCCTCCACCCCCATCGTGTCCACCATTGAGTAGGTCTTGAAAGGGATATTTGGGTAATAGGGCCTCGCTGACCTGGTACTAAACTCCGTAACTGGCTTGGCTTTTCTGGTGTGTCTGCTTCTTCCAGCAGCCTGACCATACCTCCACCCTTGACCCTCCCCATGACGCTTTGAATGTCTGTTTTGGTCTCTTGCATTGCTCTCACGCTGCACTCTGGACGCAAAGCGAAGGCTGGGAGTAGGGCAGACGGCGCAGCGGGTCACTGAGCTTGGGTGCGAGCCTGGCTCGTTGCTCCGTAGGTAGGCAAAACGCTTTTCTTTCTGTCTCCCGTACACCTCCCCTCCTCGGGGTTTGCCCCCACCAGGTCTGGCAGCCGCAGATCGCTCTGGCATTTACCACCAACCTGTCACCGCCAACCCCATGTCCTGAGCCAAGATCTTTTTTTGTTGTTGTTGTTTTTTTCTTTAAATAAAAAACCAAAAATGAGTTTTTCTGTATTTCCTTGGGTTTCTTTGATGGGACTTTTCCCCCCTCCCTTTCCCCCGCCCTTGACAAGCAAGCTCTGTGGCCTCAGGTGCGGATAACTCCAGAAAGGTTTTTCTTGGTCTTCAGAGCCCCTCTGCTCCCCAGCCCACTGCGGACATGTGTGCACCAGCGCCCCCCACCCACCGTGGGAGCAGCAGGCGTGGCCTTGTCAATCACGCAGGGAGCCAGGAGAGTCTCCTATACCGAGGTGCGGGCATTGGGCTGCTCCCGGCTTTCTGCGCTCTGGCGTGGACATGGGCGTCCAGAAACCCAGAGCTCGTCCTCCCACCCCCGGCCCCTGCTGCTTGAGAATTCCTCTGGATGAGGAAGGTTTCTGGAGTCTGCGCACCTGAGCAACTAGAAGGGAAGATCCCCGGCCCCACCATTTAACCCCATACCCCCACCCCTGGCCAGTCCCCTGCCCACCACCCTGCTCAAATTGGCCCACCCCAGGGAGACCCAATGTGGGGGACCCAGGCGCTGTCAAAAGTCTGCCTACACTTAGCCTGCTTTGCCGCTGTGGCCCACTGGGGCAGAGACAGAGCCATGTGACTCCCGCAATGTGAATGATCGCCAAGTGTGCACTGCCTGCCTGCCTGCCCCCGCCTGCCCCGCTGGCCTCTCCAGCCTGCTTCATCCATCGCTCGGGGTTGCGGGCGGGGGCAGTCTTCTCTCTCACCCTCTTAACAAACCTCCTCCCTCTCCCTCTGGCTCCTCCCTTCCTCCCTCCACCCCTCTGCAAACTCCTCTGACTCATCATCCTTATGCCTTCCTATCCAAGGTGGCCCAGCAGAAATCCGGGCTCCCTCCAGTACACGGGTAGACAGACAGAGACAGAACCTCTGCCCTCATTGGCACCCCTGGGGCTGCCACTTTTGGCCACAAATTGCCTAAGCAAGCAGGCAGCTTGAGGCATTGGCAGGAGACTGTGGAGTTGGCTGTCCATCTTCCCCGTCCGTTTCCCTGAGCCTAGACTACTCCTCATCCTGGAGAGAGAGCATCTGGCACCCATTTCTTCTTGCCAGAAGGGGCCACCTTCCAGCCCTGTGGCCCCCAGAGTCACCTTCCTGGTCCCAGCACTCTGGTCATGGGTGGCACTTTGGATGTGGCATCTCAGGGCAGAGTTGGCTCTCTGATGCCTCCCACCTGCCCGTCCTCAGCATAGGTCAGCCCTGGTGTCTCCCTGGGAAGGTCAGAGGAATTTTTTTTGGTTGGGGGGTTTGGTTTGTGTGCAGGGAGCCTCTTGTCTGCCAGCTACCCTGGTCCTGAGAGCCTGGGCTGGGCTCCCGGGGGCTGCAGACCCTCAGGCCAGCAGGGTCGGTTACTGGATGAAGCTCGTCTTAAGTCACCAACCAGAGAGACAGGCTGGGGATTCTGTATTTTTTTTAAGTTTTTATTATCATCATTTGAGATGGAGTCTCGCTCTGCCACCCAGGCTGGAGTACAGTGTGCAATCTCAGCTCACTGTAGCCTCTGCCTCCCGGGTTGAGGCGATTCTCCTGGCTCAGCCTCCCAAGTAGCTGGGATTACAGGTGTGTGCCACCACGCCTGGCTATTTTTTGTGTTTTTAGTAGAGAGACGGGGTTTCATCATATTGCCCTGCCTGGTCTCTAACTCCTGACCTCAAGTGATTCACCCGCCTCGGCCTCCCAAAGTGCTGGGATTACAGGTGTGAGCCACCACAGCAGCCTATTTATTTATTTTTGAGACAGAGTATCGCTGTCACCCAGGCTGGAGTGCAGTGGTACCAGCATAACTCACTGCAGGCTCGGACTCCTGAGTTCAAGCCATCCTCCTGCTTCTGCCTCTGGGGTTGCCAGACTGCAGGCATGCCTGGCTAATTAAAAAAAAAATATTTTGTAGAGACAAGATTTGCTCTGTTGCCCAGGCTGGTCTCAAACTCCTAGCCTCAAGAGATCCTCCTGCCTTGGCCTCTCAAAGTGCTAGGATTACAGGAGTGAGCCACCTTGCCTGGCCCTGGGGCTTCTTTAGGTAGTCACCAGCTCTGGGTTTGAACCTTCTCTTATGCTGCCTGAGTGCTTAACCCGTTTGGGCCTCAGTCTACCCCTGCCCTTCCTGGGCATCCCATGAGTGAAGAGTCACAGCTAGCTATAGTCTGGGCACAGGACAGCATAGTTTCTCCCTGCAAGTCACAGGGGTGGCCCTGTTTCTGTTTGATCGTCTTTAAGCCTACAGATCACTTTTTCCTCCCTGCAAATGATTCTCTTTGGATCCTGCCCTTGGCTGAGCCAGTGGGCTGGGGGGGTCACCCTTTGCTGCAGGTGAGAAAATAGAGGCTCAGAGAGGGTGGGGGACTTGCCCAGCCTCCCCAGAATGGGGGAGTTGCTACGAGTCAACTTAATATTTTGAATTAATTTTAAAAAATTAGACATGGGACACTCTGTTGCCCAGGCTGGTCTGGAGCTCCTGGGCTCGAATGATCCTTCTGCCTTGGCCTCCCAGTGTTGGGATTAAGCCACCATGCCCGGCCAGGAGTCAACTTTGTTTTATTTTTTTGAGACTGAGTCTCACTCTTGTTGCCCAGGCTAGAGTGCAGTGGTGTGATCTCGGCTAACTGCAACCTCTGCCTCCCGGGTTCAAGTGATTGCAGGAATCAACTTTAGGCTCCAGATCCCTTCTGAGGACTGAAACCGTGCGGGTCCCCTGGCCCCCAGGAAGAGCCCAAGCTCCACCTTCTCCTGCCACCAGTGCCCAGGACTCAGCTGGCGAAGCTGCCATGGGCACCTGTGCCTGCAACCCCCAGCCTGAGCCCCCAGGGCCCTCTTCCCCCTCACCTCCCTCCGCCTCCTCTTTTCCTTCTCCTCTCCTGCCTCTGTGTTGTGTGTTGGGGCGTGTGCGTGTGTGGCCGTGGAGAGAGCTGTCTCCAGTCCTTGTCCGTGTGTCTGGCCCCTGCCACAGCTCAGGTGCATGTCAGTGCCCTTCACAGCAGCCCACCCTGACACCGAAGGCCGCTGCCCACCTCCGGGCTGTCTGGGATGCCTGCATTGGGCTCAGCTGGCCGGGGGCACTGGGTCATTGGGTGGGGGGAACCCGTGGGCTGCATCTTCATCCACCCCCGGTGGCCCCCTGGTGAGGACTGAGGGGCTAGGCTGGAGCCCAGAGGCCACACCAGGCCGGGGGGAGCAGTGGGGGCTGGCCCTGGCCGAGGCCAAGGCTCTGACTCGATCCTTGTTTTCTGCACGCCAGATGAGAGCTCGGAGGAGGAAGACGAGGAGGAGGAGCTGGAGGAAGAGGACGAGGCCAGCGGCGGTGGCTATAGTCTGGGTGCCCGGGAGCGGGCCCTGTCGCCCGGCCTGGAGGAGAGTGGGCTGGGCCTGCTGGCACGCTTCGCCGCCAGTGCTCTCCCCAGCCCCACGGTGGGCCCGTCCCTGTCTGTGGTACAGCTGGAGGCCAAGCAGAAGGCCCGGAAGAAAGAGGAGCGGCAGAGCCTGCTGGGTGAGTG
The DNA here is from genome assembly GCA_963574635.1 of Cheracebus regulus. Classification (NCBI taxonomy): domain Eukaryota; kingdom Metazoa; phylum Chordata; class Mammalia; order Primates; family Pitheciidae; genus Cheracebus; species Cheracebus regulus. The sequence goes on from CAUYQU010025709.1 coordinate 109,232, forward strand.
GCGGCAGGCAGGCTGTGGGAGGTGGATGCCATCGTCCCATGCCACAGATGAGGAAACTGAGGCTCAGAGATGCAGGTACAGAGCTGGGAATGGGCAGAACCCCAGCCTCAATGGGCCAGCCCTGTCCTGAGCAGGGATGCAGGTGACAGGAGCCCCAGCCTGCCATCTCCAAGGAGGGGGACTCCTCGCCTTGCAAAGGGCAGCCTCCTTCAGTCTCATGCTCCCAACAAACATGGCCCTGTGTTGTGCACTTGGGGGGCTGTGGGAGCTCCGTGGAGGCCTCCTACCCAGCCTGGGGTTCAGGGGGCCAATCCAGATTGGTGACACCCAGTCTGGCCCGTGAGAGAGACACAGTGCTGGCTGAGACACAGGTGCAGGGAAAGGAACAGCCACTCCACAGTAGGAAGAAGAGAGCGTGTCTCGTTCAGGGTTTCGTGGGATGGTAGGGTGTAGTCTGTGGCATAAGAGAGCAGGTGGGTCAGTCTTCGTGCAGCCTGGATTTGGGCCTGGAGGAGTCAGGTGGGGCAGGCAGGTACCATGCTTTCTTGGACTTGCTTGCAATCAGATGGGTAAACCAAGGCAGCAGGCACTCACACTTGGGCAGGCAGCTGGTGCTTATACCAGCTGTGTAAGTGCTTCTGTGTGAAGAGTACCTGAGAACAGGTAACTTTGCAGGGGTCTCCAGTGCCCTCATGCGGACATAGCCCACCTGCAGCTGGGGTCGATGCTGGAGGTGGAGATGGTCCTGCATGTGTTTAGTCTGTGAGTTCCCCTGGCCCCAGCAGGGGAGGGTCCTTCTGACCCTCAGGCATCCTTTTCTGAGCCACAGTGGGGGTAGGCATGAGGCCCTCCTGGGAGAGGCTGGGACAGGAAAACAGTTATTGCTGCCCCTGAAGGCCCCTTGCCAGCTTCCCCTGGCTTCCTGCTCTCTGTAGATTCACAGAGCAAAGCCTCACCCCTCACCTCCTGTGTCTCCTGGAACCCCCATTTCTGGCACCCATACCAGGCTCCAGGGTCTGCCTACCCCCTCCTCCCTCTTACTCCCACGCCCTGCTGTTGTTTGCTGGGCTTCAGGCCTGGTTCTCCTGGAAAGAGGCACTGGAGACCCCTACAAGGTTACCTGTTCTCAGGTACTCTTCACACAGAAGCAGCTGGAGGGCATCTTCAGAGTGCACACTTGGCCAAGGCACTCTTCTGCCCAGAACCTCCAAATGGCTTTCCCACTGCCCTCTGATTAGTGCTACCTGTCTGACCCTCCACCATCAGACTGACTGCTTGGACAACATTATCCTGTCCACAGTCCCTAAATGCACCAGCCAGGCTAGTATCCTCAGGCTGTGTCTACAGCCCCAAATATCCATTTCACCCAAACCAGCCAAGGTATTAGCATAGGACCAAATTATTCCCTTATTATACGTTGACTGTCTGAAGGATCTGTAGTGATGTCTCTTTCATTGCTGATATAGATTGTTTTTTCTTACTCTGTTTCTTTGTCATTCTGGCTAGACATGATCAGTTTCACTGGTTTCTACTCTTTTTTTCTTCCTTCTCATTATTTTGGGTACACAAGCATGTCTTGGAGATACTGCAGGATTGCTTCCAAACCATAAAGCAAATACCACAGTAAAGCAAGTCACATGAATGTTTTGGTTTCCCAGTGCATACAAAAGTTAGGTTTACCTTATACTGTTGCCTGTTAAGTGTACAATATTATGTTTGAAAAAACAGTGTGCATACCTTAATTAAAAAGTAGACTATTGGCTGTGCATGGTGGCTCACACCTATAATCCCAGCCCTTTAAGAGGCCAAGACAGGAGGATTGCTTGAACACAGTAGTTCTAGACCAGCCTGGGCAACAGAGTGAGACCCCATCTCTACAAAAAAAAAAATCAACAAAAAAATTAGCTGGGCATAAAGGCATGTGCCTGTGGTTCCAGCTACTTAGGAGGCTAACGGAAGAGGATTGCTTGAGCTTTTGAGGTCAAGGCTTCAGTGAGCCGAAATTACACCACAGCACTCAAGCCTTGGCGACAGAGTGAGACCCTGACTCAAAAATAAAAGACAAAACAAAAAGCATATGTTTACACCATCTTGTAGTCCGTTAAGTGTGCAACAGCATTATGTCTTTCTGTTTTTTTGAGACAGAGTCTCACTTTGTTGCCTAGGCTGGAGTGCAGTGGTATGATAGCTCACTGCAATCTCCACCTCCTGGGTTCAAGTTACTCTCTTGCCTCAGCCTCCTGAGTAGCTGGGATTACAAACACACACCACCACGCTTGGCTAATTTTTGTATTTTTAGTAGAGACGGGGTTTCACCATGTTGGCCAGGCTGGTCTCGAGCTCCAGACCTCAGGTGACCCACCCACCTCGGCCTCCCAAAGTGCTGGAATTGCAGGCGTGAGCCACTGTGCTTGGACATAATAGCATTATGTCTAAGAAAACATTGTGCATACCTTAATTTAAAAATGGTTTATTGCTGAAAATGCTGACCATCATCTGAGCCTTTAGTGAGCTGTAATCTTTTTGCCAGTGGAGGGTCTTGCCTTGATGTTGATGGCTGCTGACTGATTAGCGGGGTGGTTGCTGAAGGTTGGGGTGCTGTGGCAGTTTCTTAAAATAAGACAACAGTGCTACATCGATGGACTCTTTCTTTCAAGAAAGATTTCTTTGTAACATGCTATACTGTTTGATAGCGTGTTACCTGCAGAACTTCTTTCAAAATTGGAGGCTGTCCTCTCAAACCCTGCTGCTTCTTTATCAGCTAAGCTTATGCAATATTCTAAATCCTTTGTCATTTCAACAGTGTTCACAGCATCTTCACCAGGAGTAGAGGCCATCTCAGGAAACCACTTACTTTGCTCCTCTGTAAAAAGCCGCTCCTCATCTTTTCAAATTTATCATGACATTGCAGCAATACTGTCCCATCTTCAGGCTCCAGTCTAACTCACGTTCTCTAGCTGTTTCCACCACATCTGCAGTGACTTCTGGCAGTGAAGTCTTGAACCTTTCAAAGTTGTCCATGAGGGTTGGAATCAACTTTTATTATGTTTTTTTTTTTTGAGATGGAGTCTTGCTCTGTCTCCCAGGATGGAGTGCAGTGGTGTGACATTGGCTCAGTACAACCTCTGCCTCCCCGGTTCAAGCAGTTCTCCTGCCTCAGCCTCCTGAATAGGTAGGACTACAGGCATGCACCACCACACCTGGCTAATTTTTGTATTTTTAGCAGAGATGGGATTTCACCATGTTGGCCAGGATGGTCTCAATCTCCTGATCTCGTTAATAGCATTATGCCCACCTCGGCCTTCCAAAGTGCTGGGATTACAGGCATGAGCCACCGTGCCAAGCCTGAAATCAACCTCTTTGAACTCCTGTTCATGTGGGTATTTTGACCTCCTTCCATGAATCACAAGTGTTCTCAATGGCATCGAGCATAGTGAATTATTATTATTATTTTTTATTTATTTATTTTGAGACAGAGTCTCACTCTGTCGCCAGGCTGGAGTGCAGTGGCGAGATCTCGGCTCACTGCAACCTCCGCCTCCTGGGTTCAAGCAGTTCTCCTGCCTCAGCTTCCCAGGTAGCTGAGATTACAGGCTCATGCCACCATGCCCAGTTAATTTTTTTGCATTTTTAGTAGAGACGGGGTTTCACCGTGTTGGCCAGGATGGTCTTGATCTCTTGACTCTGTGATCCGCCTGCCTCGGCCTCCCAAAGTGCTGGGATTACAGGCTTGAGCCATCGCACCTAGCTATTATTATTTTTTTGAGACAGAATCTTGCTCCATCGCCCAGGCTGGAGTGCAGTGGTTCGATCTCAGCTCACTACAACCTCCGCCTTCCCAGTTCAAGCAGTTCTTGGTGCCTCAGCCTCCCGAGTAGTTGGGATTACAGTCGTGTGCCACCGTGCCTGGCTAATTTTTGTATTTTTAGTAGAGATAGGGTTTCGCCATGTTGGCCAGGCTGGTCTCGAACTCCTGACCTCAGGTGATCCACCCGCCTCAACCTCCCAGAGTGCTGGGATTGCAGGCATGAGCCACTGTGCCCGGCATAGTTTAATTTTTATTTATTTAGAGATCCACCTGCCTTGGTCTCTGAAAGTGCTGGGATTATAGGTGTGAGCCACTGCACCTAGCTTAGAAAGTGAATTCTTTCCAGAAGGTTTTCCATTTAGTTTGCCCAGATGCATAAGAGGAATCATCATCCATGGTAGCTATGGCCTTACAAATTATTCCTTAAATTATGAGACTTGAAAGTCAAAATTACGCTTGAGTTAATTTTTGTATAAGGTAAGAAAATGATAAAAGAATTAAAAAAAAAAAAGTTAAAATTACTCTTTGATCCGTGGGCTGCAGAATGGGCACTGTGCTAGCGGGCATGAAACCAACATTCATCTCCTTATACGTCTCCCTCAGAGCTCTTGGGTAACAAGGGACATTGTCAATGAGCAGTAGTATTTTGAAAGGAATCCTTTTTCCTGAACAATAAGTCTCAACAGAGGGCTCGAAATACTCAGTAAATCATGCTGTGAACTGAGGTGTTGTTATCAAGGATTTGTTGTTCTATTTTGTGTGTGTCTGTGTGTGAGACGGAGTTTTGCTCTTGTCACCCAGGCTGAAGTGATGTGGTGTGATCTCTGCTCACTGCAACCTCTGCCTCCTGGGTTCAAGTGATTCTCCTGCCTCAGCCTCCCGAGTAGCTGGGATTACAGGTGTGCACTACCACACCTGGCTGACTTTTGTGTTTTAGTAGAGATGGGGTTTTACCATGTTGGCCGGGCTGGTCTCGAACTCCTGACGTCACGTGTTCCACCCACCTTGGCCTTCCAAAGTGCTGGGATATAGGTGTGAGCCATTGCGCCTGGACTGTTGTCCCATTGATAGAGCACTGACAGAGGACATTTAGCATCATTCTTGAGCCCCTGGGGTTTTTAGGATGGTAAATGAGCATTGGCTTCAACTTAAAGTCCCCAGCTGCATTAACCCCTAACAGGAGAGTCAGCCTGTCCTGTGAAGCTTTGAAGCCAGGTATTGACTTCTCCTCTCTAGCTATGAAAGCCTTAGATGGCATCGTCTTCCAGCAGAAGGCTGTTTTGTCCATTTTGCAAATCTGTTAGTTGGTGTAGTAGCCACTTTTAATCAATGCCCCTAGCTGGATCTTCTGGAGAACTTGCTGCATCAGCACTGGCTGCTTATCCTTGCTTTTTTGTTGTTGCTTGAGTCAGAGTCTTGCTCTGTCTCCCAGGCTGGAATGCAATGACACGATCTCGGCTCACTGCAAACTCTGCCTCCTGGGTTCAAGCAATTCTCTTGCTTCAGTCTCCCGAGTAGCTGGGATTACAGGTGCCCGCCACCACACCCAGCTAATTTTTTGTATTTTTGGTAGAGACGAGGTTTCACCATTTTGGTCCGGCCAGTCTTGAATTCCTGACCTTGTGATCTGCCCGCCTTGGCCTCCCAAAGTGCTGGGGTTACAGACGTGAGCCACCGTGCCTGGCTATCCTTGCATTTTTATGTTATGGAGATGGCTTCTTAGATGGAATCTAGCTCTGTTGCCCAGACTGGAGTACAGTGATGCAATCTCGGCTCACTGCAACTTCTGCCTCCTGGGTTCAAGTGATTCCCCTGCCTCAGCCTCCTGAGTAGCTGGGACTATAGGCACCCACCACCATGCTTGGCTAATTTTTGTATTTTGTTAGTAGAGAAGGGGTTTCACCAGGCTAGTCTCAAACTCCTGACCTCAAGTGATCCACCCACTTTGGCCTCCCGAAGTGCTGGGATCACAGGCATGAGCAACCACCCCTGGCCAATGACTTCTTCCCTTACACCTCATGAGCCAGTCTCTGCTGGCTTCAGACTTTCCTTTTGGAGTTTCTCACCTCTCAGCCTTCACAGAATTGAAGAGTTGGAGCCTCGCTCAGGCTTAGGGTTTGGCTTGGCTTAAAGGAATATTGGGGCTGGTTTGATTTTCTCTCCAGACCACTTAAACTTTTTCCATGTCAGCAATATGCCTGTTTCACTTTCTTATCATACGTGTGTTCATTAGAGCACTTGAAATTTCCTTCAAGAACTTTTTCTTTGTGTTCACAGCCTGGCTAACTGTTGGGCACAAGAGGCCTTGCTTTCAGGCTATCTTGGTTTTGACTGGCTTCCGCCTTCCTCACTAAGTTCAATCATTTCTGCCTTTCGATTTAAAGTGAGAGACGTGTGACTCTTTATTTCACTCGAACACTTAGAGGCCGTTGCAGGATGTTAACTGACCTGATTTCAATCTTGTTATGCTTTAGGGAATAGAGAGGCCCAAGGAGAGGGTGAGAGATGAGGAAGGCCGCTTGGCTGAGCAGTCAACACACCCCTTTTTTTTCCTTGCTATATAAAAAACACAGCGGGGTGCGGTGGCTCATGCCTGTAATCCCAGCAGTTTAGGAGGCCAAGGTGGGCAGATCATTTCAGTTCAGGAGTTCAAGACCACCCTGGCCAATATGGTGAAATCTTGTCTCTACTAAAAACACAAAAATTAGCCAGGCGTGGTGGCACATGCCTATAATCTCAGCTACTTGGGAAGCTGAGGCAGGAGAATTGCTTGAACCCAGGAGGTGGAGGTTGCAGCAGTGAGCAGAGATTGGGCCACTGCACTACACTGCAGCCTGGATGACAAGAGTGAGACTCTGTCTCAAAAAGAAAAGAAAAGAAACAACACACACATTGGCCAGGCATGGTGGCTCATGCCCGTAATCCCAGCACTTTGGGAGGCTGAGGCAAAGGGACCATCAGAGGTCAGGAATTTGAGACCGGATGGCCAGCCTGTTGAAACTTCATCTGTACTAAAAATACAAAAATTGACCAGGGGCGCTTGTGGGCACCTGTAATCCCAGCTACTTGGGAGGCTGAGGCATGAGAATCACTTGAACCTGGGAGGCAGAGGTTGCAGTGAGCCAAGACTGTACCACTGCAGTCCACCCTGAGCGACAGAGTGAGACTCCATCTCAAAAAAAATAAATAAACACATTTGTCAGTGAATTTCCATCTTATATGGGCACTGGTCATGGAGCCCCAAAACAATTGCAATTTTTTATAGATAAGAGGTCTTACTCTGTTGCCCAGGCTGGTCTCAAACTCCTGACCTCAAGTGATCTGCCCTCCTTGGCCTCCCAAAGTGCTGGGATTACAGGTGTGAGCTACCACCCTCGGCCCCTTTTATCATTTTAGAACGTTGTTCTTTGTTGCTGGTAACAATTTTTGTCTTAAAAACTCTATTCTGTTTGTTATTAGTATAGCCATTCCAGCTCTCTTGGTTACTGTTTGCATGGTATACCTTTTTCATGCTTTGCCTTTCAGTTTATTAGTGTCTTTGTCATTAGTTTTTTGTCTAAGTGTTGGTTCTCCTTTGCCGCCTTTTAAACACATTTATTAGAATATGTTTAAGAACTCCATTTTAATTTTCCTGTTAGCTTTCTCAGTATCATTTTGTCATTTTTAAAAATAGAAAATAAAGATAACAATATATATTCCTAACTTCTTACATCCTCTTATAACGTGCTTTTTTCCACATAAAATACAGAAATCTTGCAACTTCATATAAGTTCCTATCATCTCTCAAATTTACGTTATATGTAATACTTCTTCACGTGGTGTCAACCCCTGAAGACAATGTTATAAACTTAGTTTAATCATTTAAATGGCTTATCAGGAAATTAAGAGGAAAAATGAAAAAAGTCTTTTGTATTTATTCAGATATTTATTATTTCTGTTGCTTTTCGATCTCAGAAATTCTGAGTATTCCAGTTTTCCTGCAGTTTTAGCCCAAAGAAGTTCATTTAGCAGTTTTGCCTTGTAGAGCTGCTGTTAATGAGTTTTTTTAGTGTTTTTTTTGTTTGTTTATTTTTTTTGAGACAGAGTCTCACTCTCACCCAGGCTGGAGTGCAATTGGTGCAGTCTTGGCTCACTGCAACCTCCACCTTCTGGGTTCAAGCAATTCTCTTGCCTCAGTCTCTGAGTAGTCGGGATTGCAGGCATGAGCCACCATGCGTGATCTCTTTGTGTTCTTTTACCTGGAAATATGTCTATTTCACCTTCATTCTTGAGTGATGTTTTTACTGGATATAGAATTTTGGGTTGACAGTTTTTTTTTTTTTCGTTGAGCACTTAAAAGATATTCTACTCTCTTCTGGCCTCTGGTTTCTGATGAGAAGTTAGCCATTAATCAAACGATTGTTCTGGAAGTGATAGGTTACATTTTTCTTGTTGTTCTGGGGGTTTGTGTTCATCTTTGTCAGCCATTTGACTGTGGCATGCCTTGTGATACACTTGTGTTTATTTTGCTTGGTGTTCATTTGATACCTTACATCTGCAAGTTTCTGTTTGTCATCAAATTTGGGAAGATTTAAGCTATCAAGGAAAGACATACAGAAATCTTCATGCATTTTTCTTATTATTTCTTTTTCTGTTTAACATACATTTGACCATTTGTTATCTGACAGGTCTCTGAGGCTGGTTCCTCTGCATCCAAACTCTCACTTACTTTTCTCTTAATCATATCCATTCAGCTCTTAGATCCCTTCCATGGATATTTTATTTCTGAAATTGTACTTCTCAGTTTTATAATTTATTTGTGTTGTTTGAAATAGGGTCTTACTCTGTCACCCAGGCTGGAATGCAGTAGCACAATCATGGCTTACTGAAGCCTCAACCTCCTGGCCTCAGGTGATCCTCCCACCTTTGTCTCCTGAGTAGCTGGGACCACAGGTACATGCCATGATGCCTGGCTAATTATTGTATTTTTTGTAGTGACAGAGTCTCGCTATGTTGCCTAGGCTGGTCTTGAACTCCTGACCTCAAGGGATCCTCCTGCCTTAGCCTCCCAAAGTTCTGGGATTACAGGTGTGAGCCACCTTACCTAGCCAGTTCTATACTTTCAGTTGGTTCATTTGGCTCTTTTCTGTTGCTTCTTTGCTAGTCCTTCCTATCTGGTGAAATTTTCATGTATTGAAAACAAGTTTTGTTTCATCTCTTTGAGGATTTCAGAATCCTTGGCTGTTCGTTCCAACATCTGGTTCATCTCAGGATCAGGTTCAGTTGGTTTTCTTTTCTCGCCACAATGTAATGCATTTTCTTGGTTCTTAATTTGTCTAGTAATTTTTTTTTTTTTGAGACAAGAGTCTTGCTCTGTTGCCCAGGCCGGAGTACAGTGGTGCGATCTCTGCTCACTGCAACCTCCGCCTCCTGGGTTCAAGTGATCCTTGTGCCTCAGCCTCCCAAGTAGTTGGGATTACAGGCACCTGCTACCACGCCCAGATAATTTTAATATTTTTTGTAGAGATGGGGTTTCCCCATGTTGGCCAGGCTGGTCTTGAACTCTTGACCTCAAGTGATCTGCCCACCTTGGCCCTCCAAAGTGCTGGGATTACAGGCGTGAGCCACATGCCTGGCCTTGTCTAGGAATTTTGGATTGTATTTTGGGCATTGTGGGGCTGAGGTTCTGGAGAGTCAGAATGCCTTTCTTTTCTTTTCTTTTTTTTTTTTTTTCAGTAATATTACCTCTTTTAGGAGCTATTTCCTTAGTGTGGGGCTTGAAGTCCAATTTGTTTCTTGAGTGGTGTCTTGGGCCTCTGTTCAGATCATTTTTTGCTGAGACCTGGGCTGTTTGGAGTCCCTTCTGTGCATAGGTGGTTTCAGGGCCATTCAGAGACGTGGAGGAGAGAGAGCAAGAGCACGGGGACCCCTCTCTGGCTCCTTTTCTAATATATATATTTTTTGAGATGGGGTGTCACTCTGTGGCCCAGGCTGAAGTGCAGTGGTGCGATCTCCACTCACTGCAACCTCCACCTCCCGAGTTCAAGCGATTCTCCTGCCTCAGCCTCCCGAGTAGCTGGGGTTATAGGCATGCACCACCACACCCAGCTAATTTTTGTATTTTAGCAGAGATGAGGTTTTACCATGTTGGCCAGGCTAGTCTCAAACTCCTAACCCTAGGTGATCTGCCTGCCTTGGCCTCCCAAAGTGTTGGGATTACAGGCATGAGCCACTGCGCCCAGCCTCTGGCTCCCTTTCTATCTTGTGTTCCCAATTTCTAGACTTCTGTTTCCTGGTGTGAGGTCAGCAGGACTCTTTCTTTTCCATGTGGGCCCCACCTTCCCTGCTGGTACCAAGACGACCATGTTTAGTTCCAGAGTAGAGGGTGCAGGGAGGAGATCTGCCTCCTGGGACTTCATTCTCTGCCTCCCACATGAATCTCCTCTCTGTCCGCTGTCCCTCCCTGCACCACACACAATGGGCCCATGAAGGGTTACGTACGCCAGGTGTTCCAGTGGATCTCTGCTGGGGACTGTTATTGGGTGGTACCTCATTCCATCATACCCAGAAGCAGAACTCTCAAGCCTGTGTTTTACTTTGTGTGTACCCACATCAGCCTCAAAAGCTCCTTCCTGGACGGGCACAGTGGCTCAATCCTGTAATCTCAGCACTTTGGGAGGCCAAGGCAGGCAGAACACGAGGCCAGGAGTTTGAGACCATCCTGGCCAACATTGTGAAACCACATCTCTACTAAATATACAAAAAACAATTAGCTGGGCATGGTGACATGTGCCTGTAATCCCAGCTACTTGAGAGGCTGAGGCAGGAGAATGGCTTGAACCCAGGAGGCAGAGGTTTCAATGAGCAGAAAATTTGTCACGGCATTCCAGCTTAGCCACAGAGCCAGACTCTGTCTCCAAAAAAAAAAAAAAAAAAAAAAGCCCCTTGCTGCCTCCCTGCACAGTGGAAAGTTGGAGTCTGTTAGCAAAAGATGAATGAATGGGATCATGACGTTTTGCCGGTGATTCTATTCCACTGGGCATCCCCTGCCGGTCGCTGTTGCTGTGGCTTCATCTACCGGTGCAGTGGGAGCCAAGCCTCTCAAGGCTGCCCCTGGAGTCAATGGGCCTGGGATTGGGCCCCAGCTTTTCAGCTCCTGTGCGGAGGATTTAAAGCAGACCACTGGCTCTCCCTGGGGTTGTTAACCAAGGGACTGTCACAGACATTGGATCCCTGAGTGAACGCACCTTGAAGCCCCTGTCCCAGGGAGCAGTACCATCCACGCCTCACTCACACGCTCTTCCTGGACACCAGGTCTGAGCTAGGGCTTGAGCTGGAGGTCCCAGAGAACTCAAGGATCTGCTTCCCAGGGGCAGGGCAGACTGGGATAAGCTGAGACCCTGGCATGGACAGATATGCTAAGGTGTGGCATTGCCTGTGACAACAGAGGTGTGGCCAGAGAGGACTTCCCGGGGTGTGGGGTGGTTCTCCTCCTGAAGGACTCAGCACTGTTCCAAGGAGAGGTCAAGGGGAGCTGGTGCTCTGTGCAGAGGGGCCAGCAGAGAGCAAAGCTTGCAGGTGGGAATGAGTGGGGATGGTGGGTGCTGAGCAAGTGCTTGGTGCCTGTGCTCAGAGGCTGGGCATTCAAGGAGCCCACAGGGCTGGGACCCAGGATCCAGGGCAAAGGGAAGCAGCTTCTCAGCTGTGGAACAGGTGGGGGTGGGGGTGGGAAGAGGGCTGAGGGGAGGCCCTGTCTTGTAGAGAGAACAGTGGGAGTGGACGATTACTGGGACCACCCAGCTCTGACAGGCAGCACCAGGAATGGGAAAGAGGCCAGGGGGGTTGGGGATTCTCTGCAGGTTTCCCCTCCTGCCTGCCTTAGAGGGCTGCTGCCCTGCAGGTATGGGCCCGCCCAGCTGCCCTGGCTTCTGGGATTTCCACCAGTCAGGTGGGGCTCTGGAGGAGCTTAAGGGGCCCAGGATTTACCCGTGGGATGAGGGCAGGGAGCAGCGTCCAGCAGCGTCCAGGCAGCCGCAGTGGGTGAGGTGGGTGAGGACAGGTGTAGGGGCAGGTGTGGGCCCCGTGAACCCTTCCTCTCGGACCTCAGTTTCCTCTCCTGGAAATGGGGAGAAGGGCTGCCATTGGCAGGAAGGTCTCCTGGGGGAGGAATGGGGCCCATGGGTCTGGGTGGGAGGGAAAGAGTCCCTGCAAGCCTGTGACCAGCGCGCCCTTCTCCCGCGTCCAGGCACGGAGTTCGAGTACACCGACTCGGAGAGTGAGGTCAAGGTGCGCAAGCGGTCGCCCGCAGGACTGCTGCGGCCCAAGAAGGGGTTGGGGGAGCCGGGGCCCTCCCTGGCCACACCCACACCTGGCGCCCGCGGCCCCGGCCCCAGCAGCCCAGACAAGGCCAAGCTGGCAGCGGAGAAGGGACGCAAGGCCCGGAAACTGAGGGGCCCCAAGGAACCTGGCTTCGAGGTGGGGCCCGAGGCCAGCGACGACGATCTGTGGACGCGGCGCCGCAGCGAGCGCATCTTCCTGCACGACGCCTCGGCTGCCGCCCCTGCACCTGCCAGCACCGCGCCGGCCACAAAGGCCAGCCGCTGCGCCAAGAGTGGCCCCTTGAGCCCGCGCAAGGATGCCGGGCGTGCCAGAGACAGGAAGGACCCCAGGAAGGTAGGGGCTGCGTGGGGAGGGGGGCCGTGGAAGGGTCCCTGGGATTCCGCAAGGGAGGGGCCCTCTCCCCTCCCAGGCTGGGGAAGCGGCCTCACTGTTAACCACGTGCGCGGCTCCAGGTCCACACGGAGCACCTGCTAGGACTTAGCCCCAGGGGGAGCTGTGCACGTGTTCCTTTGTTTCTTAAGAGTCAGGGTCTTGCTCTGTCACCCAGGCTGGAGTGCAGTGGCCTGATCATGGCTCACTGCAGCCGTCAACTCCTAGCCTCAAGCAGTCCTTCTGCCTCTGCCTCCCAGATAACTGGGTCTTCCGGCACATGCTGCTGCACCCGGCTAATTTACTTTTTGTAGAGATGGGATCTCACTATGTTGCCCAGGCTGATCTTAAACTCCTGACCTTTAGCTGTCCTCCTGCCCCAGCCTCCAAAAATGTGGAGATTGTAGGTATGAGCCACCATGCTTGGCCACCCATTCCTTACAGAGGTCCTTAATCTCTCTTATTCTGTCTAAGAAGATGACTTTAAAAAGTGAATAAAGGGGCCAGGCGCAGTGGCTCATGCCTGTAATCCCAGCACTTTGGGAGGCCAAGGCAGGTGGATCATGAGGTCATGAGTTTGAGACCAGCCTAGCCATTATGGTTAAACCCTGTCTCTACTAAAAAATGCAAAAATTAGCCAGGCATGGTTGTGTGTGCCTGTAGTCCCAGCTACTCAGGAGGCTGAGGCAGGAGAATCGCTGACACCTGGGAGGCGGAGGTTGCAGTGAGCCGAGATCGTGCCACTATACTCCAGCCTGGGTGACAGAGTGAGACTCTGTGTCAAAAAAAAAATGTCTTGGCTGTTAGAGATGGGTGGATCACCTGAGGTCAGGAGTTGGAGACCAGCCTGACCAACATGGAGAAACTCTGTCTCTGCTAAAAATACAAAATCAGCCTGATGTGGTGGCGCATGCCTGTAATCCCAGCTACTCGGGAGGCTGAGGCAGGAGAATCACTTGAACCCATGAGGCAAAGGTTGCAGTGAGCCGAGATCATGTCATTGCACTCCAGCCTCGGCAACAAGAGTGAAACTCCATCTCAAAAAAAAAAAAAGAAGGAAAGAAAACAAAGTAAATAAAATCCCTGGACCCTAAAGGAAGACACTGATATTAAAGTACAGTTATCAAGATATTGAGAAGACTCCTCTGTGATATGATGCCTATATGCTCCTTTAGGGATGTATTTAACTAGTAAAGATATCCAGCAGTGGGTCTAGTAAATACCATATTTGAAATTTTATTATTTTTGTAGAGACAGTCTCACTCTGTCACCCAGGCTGGAGGGCAGTACTGTGCTCATGGCTCACTGCAACCTTGAACTCCTGGGCTCAAACAGTCCTCCCGCCTCACCCTCCTGATTAGCTGGGACTACAGGTGCATAACACCATGGCCAGCTAAGTTTTAAATTTTAAGTATAGATGAGGTCTTGCTCTGTTGCCCAGACTGATCTCAGACTCTCTTCTTCTGCCTCAGCCTCTCAAAGTGTTGGGATTACAGGCATGAGCCACTGCACCTGGCTGGTGCTGTACTTCTGAAGCAGTGAGTGTAAAGGATGTTTTAAGGTCCATGCAGTGACTATATTGTGTGCTGCGAGACTCTGTGGTTTCCGTTGATGGCAAAGTCACTGGCGCTGCTGGTACTCTTGTGGTTTGTGGCCTCCACTCTCACCTGAAGGAAAAACCCCATGTTTTTTAGAGGTGGGACTGTTTTTTCCTACCCGTTTACAGATTCCCTAAATTCTCTCTGTGAACACCCCAGATTAAGAAAACTTGTTTTTCAACCACTCTATGATAATTGGACCTGTTACCCTTCTTACACTGGCCACGAGGAAGCTGATGACCAAATGCTTCCTCCTCTTATTTGGATGTGTTCAGACTTAACAGCTAGGCTTTGACAGTATTCTGATTCTCTCCTCCCTGAGCCCTTGATATAGGAGGAACCCTCAAATAACAGTGACATTCTAGAGAAAATCACAAAAAAGACAAGAGTCACAGTCCAGGCTGGAATACAGTGGAGTAGTCATGGCTCACTGCAGCCTCCACCTCTCAGGCTCAGGTGATCTTCCCTCCTCAGCCTCTGGAGTAGCTGAGACTACACATGTGTGCCAGCATGCCTGGCTAATTTTTTTTTTTGAGATGGAGTCTTACGCTGTTGCCCAAGCTGGAGTGCAGTGGTGTCAGCTCACTGCAACCTCTGCCTACCAAATTCAAGTGATTCTCCTGCCTCTGCCTCCTGAGTAGCTGGGATTATGGGCATGCACCACTACCCCTGGCCAATTTTTGTATTTCTAGCAGAGACAGAGTTTTACCATGTTGCTCAGGCTGGTCTCGAACTCCTGACCTCAGGTGATCTGCCCGCCTGGGTCTCCCAAAGTGCTGGGATTACAGGTGTGAGCCACTGCGCCCGACCTGCCTGGCTAATTTTTTTTTTTTTGAGACAGAGTGTTGCTCTGTCGCCCAGGCTGGAGTGTAGTGGCGCGAATCTTGGATCACTGCAACCTCTGCCTCCCAGGTCCAAGCAGTTCTTCTGCCTCAGCCTCCCCAGTAGCTGGGAGTACAGGTACATGCTGCCATGCCCAGTAATTGTTTGTATTTTTAGTAGAGACAAGATTTTTCCATGTTGGCCAGTCTCGTCTCAAACTCCTGACCTCAGGTGATCTACCCACCTCAGCTCCCAAAGTGTTGGGATTACAGGCATGAGCCACCATGCCCAGACTTCTATCAATATTTTTATTGTATTTATCTGTAAGAGACAGAGTCTTGCTCTGTTGCCCAATCTGGAGTACAGTCATGATTGTAGCTCACTGCAGCCTCAAACTTCCAAGTTTAAGCAATTCTCCTGCCTGTCCTCTGAGTACCTGGGACCACAGGTTCACGCCACCACACTTTGCTAATTTTTTATTTTTTTATTAAGAGATGGGGGTCTCGCTTTGTTGCCCAGGCTAGTTTCAAACTCTTGGGCTTAAGTTGATCCTCCTGCCTCAGCCTCCCAAAGTGCTGGGGTTACAGGTGTGCACCACCATATCCAGCTAATTTTAAAAAAAATTATTTTTGTACAGATGGGGCTGGGTCTTCTTATGTTGTCCAGGCTGGTCTCGAACTCCTGGGCTCAAGCAGTCCTTCCTTAGCCTCCCAAAGTGCTAGATTACAGGCATGAGCCACCGCGCCTGGCCATCAGTATTTTTGTTTGTTTGTTTTTTTAGGCAGAATCTCCCACCTGTTGCCCAGGCTGGAGTGCAGTGGCACGATCTTGGCTCACTGCAACTTCTGCCTCCTGGGTTCAAGCGATTCTCCTGCCTCAGCCTCCGGAGTAGCTGGGATTATAGGCACGCACCCTCACGCCTGGCTAATTTTGTATTTTTGGTAGAGATAGGGTTTCACCATGTTGGCTGGGCTGGTCTTGAACTCCAGACCTCAGGTGATCCGCCCGCCTTGGCTTCCCAAAGTGCTGGGATTACAGGCGTGAGCCACTTTGTCTGGTTGTCAGTATTTTTAAATGGTTTAATGACATTCGGCTGTCTGTCTGTCTCCCACCACCAACCCTGCTGGCGGGTGATGGTTTGGGTGACAATGGTATTTTGCCATCATAATTACCAAAGCAGTGAGCGTCTCTGTTTTGTATACAGAACTTCTAACACGTCGGAAGTGATTTTCTTATTTATTTATTTATTTTTTACAAAAAAGCAGAGGAAGGCTCCCAGCCATGGGCTTTCTGATCAAAGGGAAAGAAACGGTTACTGGTTTTATCTGATTATAACAGTAATTTGGAAGATAAAAAAAAATCCACTCAGGACTTTTTTTTTTTTTTCTGCTGTCATTTCCTTTTGTTCCCCGTGCATCCAGCTGCAGGGACATGTACCAGGAGATGCTGCTATCTGTTTAATGACAGATGCCAGAGATAAAGGGCGAAGCGCCACTAACATTCCTTCCACCCTTAAGATGCCTCCCATTCCAGAAGGATGAGTTAGATTGGAAAGTTCAGCAGAAACAAGAAAATAAAACACGCAGACATGCATGCATATATTTATTTTTCCCCCCAAAATGGGGATTACATTGTATACTCTTATGTTCTAGAACATGCCATTTTTTGTCCCTTTCAATGTTCTTTGCTTTGACTTTCATTTTGGATACGGACGCTGTGACTTCTGTTGTTTCTTGGTAGCATGTGACCATTATTATCTTTGTTACTTTTCTACCTCTCCTGGCCTTGGCCATTTGTTTTTAATTTTTTTTTTTTTTTGAGGTGGAGTTTCACCCTTTTTGCCCAGGCAGGAGTGCAATGGTGCAATCTCGGCTCACTGCAACCTCCACCTCCTGGGTTCAAGCGATCCTGTGGCTTCAGCCTCCCAGGTAGCTGGGACTACAGGCACCTGCCACCACACCCGGCTAATGGCCATTTGTTTTAGACGTGTCCCTTTTAAAAGTGTAGACTTCTTAGCCAGGCATGGCAATGTATGTCTGTAGTCCCAGCTACTGAGGAGGCTGAGGCAGGAAGATCACTTGAGCCCAGAAGGCTGAGGTTGCAGTGAGCTGTGATTGTGCCACCGCACTCCAGCCTGGGTGACAGAGCAAGACCCTGTCTCAAAAACAACAACAAAACAGAGTAAAAAAGTGGAGACAGCCTGCAGGCTCATCTCATTACAGGGGTAGTTAAAAGTAAATGAATTCCAGTTTCTCCATACCTTGGCTCATTTAGGCTGCTGTTATAAAACAAAACAAAGCTCCTTTTATGTATATCAGTCTTGTTGGGGGGAAAATGTTGCAAAAAAGCAGGACTATCAGTAAATTCCCACCTGTGCTTTTTTAAAAAAGTATTGTGGGCTGGGCGAGGTGGCTCACACCTATAATCCCAGCACTTTGGGAGGCCGAGGCAGACAGATCACGAGGTCAGGAGTTCGAGACCAGCCTGGCCAATGTGATGAAACCCTGTCTCTACTAAAAATACAAAAATAAGCCGGGCATGGTGGCGGGCGCCTATAGTCCCAGCTACTTGGGAGGCTGAGGCAGAAGAATTGCTTGAACCCAGGAGGTGGAGGTTGCAGTGAGCCAAGATCACGCCACTGCACTCCAGCCTGGGCGACAGAACAAGACTCTGTCTTCAAAAGAAAGAAAAAGTACTGTGTATGCATGGTTTCATCTGCGTAGCCTTCATATTTGCATGGTTGTGTGTGCTTGTGGAAGTTCTAGAAGGATACACCATCCTGTTACTGGTAGCTGCCTCTGTGGAGTTGGTAGGAGGGTCACTGGAGAGGAACTCACAACGTGTGTGTGTGAGTGTATGTGTGTGTTTATATATATGCATATATAAACACACACAAACACACACTTCAGTGTTTTCTGGGCTGAGGGGGCAACAAGTGATATATACTAGCAATAAGATAATAAACATTAGGGAGAGAGATCCAAGATGGCCACGTAGCAGCAGCTCAGGATTGTAGCTCCCAGTGAAAGCGCAGAGAGCGAGTGGATGCCGCAATTGCAGATGAATTTTTGATGCCCACAGACTGGGAGATTCCCGGCGAAGGAGCCAC
>CAUYQU010025710.1:0-14127 GCA_963574635.1 Cheracebus regulus
GTGCCCAGATCATGGCCTGGTAAAGAGTAGGCCTTCACCAAATATTTGCTGAATGAACGCACTTTTTTTTTTGAGACAGAGTTTCACTCTTGTTGCCCAGGCTGGAGTGCAATGGCATGATCTCAGCTCACCACAACCTCCGCCTCCCAGGTTCAAACAATTCTCCTGCCCTAGCCTCCCGAGTAGCGGGGACTACAGACACCTGGCACCACGCCCGGCTGATTTTTGTATTTTTAGTAGAGATGGGGTTTCACTATGTTGGCCAGGCTGGTCTCCAACCCCTGACCTCTTGATCTGCCCACTTCGGCCTCCCAAAGTGCTGGGAATTACAGGCCTGAGCCACCGCGCCCTGTTGCATGTTCTGAAAACATTACTGTCAATTTGTGTTCTACCTACAACTACTACCTTGGGTTCTACATTCATAAGAAATAAGTGTTTACCCTAAATCTTTTCTATTCAGTTATTGATAGTCATATAAGATCCATACAAAATTTTATTTATGATAAATGGATATGTTCTTAAGCATATAAGAGAGGATGAAGATTCAGGTTATGCTTTTTCCCAAAATTTTAGCTCATAAATATTTCACAAGGTAAGAAAAACAGAAAAAAATACAAATCAACACTAGAGGTGTTGTTGTATTTAATGTCAAAGCCATTTTTGGCTTCATTCTTATAAAAATCAACAATGATATGCATCATTTACAATCCTAAATTGACAAAACACTAACAACCAAATCAGCCAGCTAAAGTCAGGTGTTTACCAATCAGCAAAAGTAAATCAAGTAATAGTTTCATTTTGTCTTTGCTCACTTTTTGTTAATATTTGAAGATCTTCAACAGATGGTGGTCCATTTTTTTTCTCGTAAGGAATGACTGTAGTCAAATACTGCCAAGTTAAAAAAACAAAACAATATGTCACTTAAATCTGCATTTCCTTACCTGCAAAAAAAAATTGATACTGTTACTAGAAGGTCTATTTCATAATATAAAACACGAGCTACTTTGGGAATGAAAACACAGGTATTGTATGGGAATAAAGGTATCTTACTATCTCAGATGGAGCTCATTTTTATTTTTTTTTTTTGGGGCCCATCTCTATTTGCCTGATACAAACCTAGTGTCAACAGAAATAACCTTTTGCATTTCAATTATTGAAAATTTCACAGGACTAAGTCTGAGGGTGATTTACTCAATGTGTTCATTTTTAAAATGAAGTATTCTCACATTCTCCTTGCATATTTTTCAACACATTATAAAAATAGCAACTTAATCTAAAAACAGTTTTAATTGTTCTGCACAATAAAGTAATTTCCAACAGCAAAATAATTCTGTTTCAGACTATTTTTATTCTGGTTGAACAAATGGGCCACATATATAACATGACAATTTTTAAAAACACACATTAGCTTCTTTCAGACACTAACAAAGACACTTAAATAGTTTTAGAAATGCATTATTACTATTATTTTAAATTATTGGGTAAGTCTTTATAAACATTTTAGGTATTAAAGGAGAAAAGTGAAAGTAGAGAATGGCCTAAGAGGAAATGAATAGTGAAAATTAACGTCTGAAATGGAGACAAACTGCCTAGTTCACTACTTGTAAAGGCTCACAAGT
This sequence comes from Cheracebus regulus, assembly GCA_963574635.1. NCBI lineage: Eukaryota > Metazoa > Chordata > Mammalia > Primates > Pitheciidae > Cheracebus > Cheracebus regulus. The sequence goes on from CAUYQU010025710.1 coordinate 1,620, forward strand.
AACAGAGCCATGTCTTATAACTAATCCCATGAAAGCATAATCCATAAATGATTATCCAGATTCTCCTATTCTTACCATCCCACCAAAAAAAAATGGATAGTTCCATGCATTTCACATATGTTTATATAGAAAGCCAGTGGTTTTTACTTGGAATCTCTTTAGCTCCACCCATTATTTAACCTGGTGCCCTAAATCTCAGCTCTACGGCTAATCCTCATTGAGTGATCTTATCCTGCCTATAATTGAAAAACAAGATAAAGAAAGCTGCTTTACAATAACTGGATCCCTAAGTCCAGAAAAGTGATAAAATTTCATCGTTCAATCTTTAAGACACTTAAAGTGTTCCACCGTCTTTTTGACGTAGACTTCTTGCAGGTGATGCCCAATTGTATAATTGAATGTTTCTTTGTAAAGAACAACCCAAAAAAAGGCCATAAATTATGCCCTCCTGGCTTCACTCACAGCACATGTCAGGCACCCTGGAGAGGCACCAGGAGGCTGCACCCTGGCCCGCTCTCTGGCTACCTGGCTGCGTTGTCAGGCCTCCCCGCTCCACTCACGGTTTGGAAGTTTCCTTGCTGTCTTGTGAGGTTGAGAGAGGTGAGAGGCACCAGAATGGAAACAAAAATTCAAACATCCCTTCATGGAGCTGCAAATGTCAGTGTGAACCTTCCCTCTGTAATAGCAATGACTTAACACATAGCAATGACTTCAGAAAAACTCCAGGCATTTGATCTAGGCATTCTTTTGCTAAACTTCCTACAAGCTACATTTTGTATACCTTCTTAATCTGCACAGAAGAGCTAACTTCAGTTTTCTTTTTTAAGGTGAAAATTTCAAACAGTGAAAGGCAAGTTTAAGCACACCCATTAATGTGAATATTTTCCATGTTCATGATATTCCTTCAATCATTATATTAAAATGTCAACAAAAAGCAAATTGCTAGATACTTCACTGTATATTCATATCTATGTATAATTTTGTATAAATAATGTCTCAGGCTCGTTTGGCTGACAACTGAGTTGGCTGACTAGGCAATACACCTTAAAAACATATGAATTTCATTTAAAGGAGGTAAGATATCCTCTATATAAATTTTTGACCTAGAACTCTAGTCTCAAACATACCAACAAGTGGCCTTCTTACCCCAAAAATGACATTTTGCTTAGACTTTTAGAATTAGAGTCACATATTTTAGTTTAGTTATTTTCATAAGCAGATTTTCTACACATGCAGTACATTATGTTAAAATGTTAATGTCTATTTGTTTAAAACTAAGAGTGAGAAATGGAGCTCTAAAATATGTCTTAAGAATGCATTTAATCTAATGTCCAATTTGAAAAATGCTTTTTCCTCAAAGGAAAATTCTGTTCATTATCAAGACTATAAATATAATGAACTTTTATAATGAACTTTGATTTCTCTCTTTAAGCAATGGTCTTAGTAAATTAGTAAAACTACCAGCTTTCAGGATCTTCACTTACACAGAAAATGAAAAAGCAGAGAATGAGGAAAATAAGGATAACTGAGCACCTGTTTCTCTCCACCTGAATTTCCAAAGGTGTGGCGGAGGCCATTCTGAATGACATTTGAGATCCCTTCCATGCTGAAGCGCTAAAGGCGGCAATATATGGCCCAGAAGAAAAGGACAGAGAAAGAAGTTCAAAGTCTATTAGTAAAGATGTACCATGATGACTTATGTGCCCAAGAGGCAAGCAGTTAGAAAACGCCACTACTCATCCAGATAAAGCACACAAAATCATGCTGTTTTTAAAATGTTGCTTCCATTTCTTTGCAAGTCAAATGCAAAAGCAACTGTTTGTATGCTACTATATTCATGCAGGCATTTTTCTGACATAGCTGATAAATAAAATTTTCCAATGTAAATGTTATCAGTAGTACACGTATTTGTTCTATATAAAATTTACTGTATAATTTTTACGATACTTTCTGATATTTACCTACATTTTATCAAAAGTCTGAAAACTTAATATGAACAGTATGCATATTTTCAGCCTAAGTTTATATAATTCTACCATCAGTTTGGAGAACATTAACATAACATTTAGCAAATGAAAACGCTGTTACTTGGAGAGCTGATGATTGCTTCCCACTCACTTTTCGGGACACCTGCCACTGCCTTGGTGCAGAAATGCGAACTAGAAGGCGGCATACGCTTCCTAGAGAGGAGAGTGGATCCCATGTGCAAGCCAGGCCCCCTAAAACTTCTCCAAAGATTTTTCCACTCTGTTTCTAGGAAACAATTCTAGTTTCTTTCTCCCAGCAACCTCCAAGACTTCCTAGAATTCTTTGCACTGAAAAGGGAATATTCTTTTCCTGAACTACTTATCTTGATTTGTAACCAGTCTACAATGTCATCAGGATTAGTAAAAAGAGTCTGGTGGCACCTCTATGGCGGCTGAGTCAAAGAACTGAAATGGATTCTTACAGTATGACTAATTAAGGGGAAAGGCATCGTGAAAAGGAAGTGAAGGCCTGATTCACTAGATGGTTCCTTCCCCTGGAATTTTATAGAGGAAATTTAAATCAGTAAACACATTTGAGGAGTCAACATAAAGAATATTTTACCAGGCCCCAAGGAGCAGAAGAAACCAAGGAAATGGTCATCAAGAAATACACATAGTTCTGTCCAGAGGTTCTCAGAGTGTAGTCCAGGGACCCCTTCCCATCCAGCTCCTGCCAAGAGGTCCCTGAAATCCTCTCAGGAGTTCATGAGTTCAAAAATGTTTTCTTACTACTACTAAAATATAAGTTGTCTTTTTTACTCTCATTCTTTCATGACTTATAGTGAAATATTCCAAATGACAGATTGCGGAAGCACATGTATGACTCTAGCTGTCTTTAACCAAGCCAGATGTTAATGAGATTGACAAAAATGCACAGCAATGATATTTTTTCATGATTTCACAAAATATTATTTTTCATCAAATATGCTATTTATAATGAATTTACTTTTGGTATTTTTTCATGAATTTATATTTTTTTATCACTTTTAATTTGTAATATAGCAAATACTAAGCTTCTTGGGGTCCTCAATAAATTTTAAGAGTATAAAGAAGTCTTCATAACGAAAAGCTAAGAAATTCCAACAGGTTGAATCCTTGAAGGAGCTCTGTGCTTCTGTATCAGTCAGTAACTCTATGTAGTAAATGAAAATCTGAGTTCCAAATTTTACCCCCTTATAGGAGACTGTACAAATATGCCTCTCTTCCTAAACCATCCATCTTCCCTACCTCGCCTTTCCCAAATCTGCAAGCCAGTTTTGTTTCAGCCAGAATCAAATGTCTAGTCAAGATCACTTCCCTGACTATTCTTCACTTCACTGAAAGCATAGTTATCATCTTTGATGGAGGAGGCTAGTTATAAAATTAAAACCTACAGATAACTATTTTTGTAAATTTTTCTAATGCTACCATAATTCGTTCACATTTTTTAAACAGATTATCAAACAAGATAACATCTTAGACTTCAGAGTATATAACAATTATGGGAAACTATTTTCAAATAACCAAGTCAGTTGATTTTTTAAAAATTATTTCCGTAAAATGTATTTTCTTTCAAATATGACAAAGAGAAAAGTACTTGTTTTTACATACTCGGTCTATATTACCCGGCTCCGTTGTCTATGGGCATGTTAAAACGAGATACAAATTCATAAAATCTAAAGCAAGATAAAAAGTTTCAGAATCCACATATCTGGAAACTGAGACACATTTTACATTTGGACAGCACATTCTAAAAACACTAGCTTTACTTTCCCAATCTGAATGCCAATTCCTGTCACTAGAAAAAACAAAAGTTGATGCAGTTTCAATTTCATTCAGAGACATATATAATTCAGATTTTCTTTATTAAATGTGTGGTTGCAGATATTACTGAGCCATCTCAACTACTGAGAGCCTGACCACTTGCGAAAAATGGCTTTTGTGCCACCAGATTTCTAGGCTTAGGGGAAATTAGTGAAAATGCAACCATGGGAAGGAAGTCAAGGTAACTCAGAAAAACACAAAACTAACAGCTGATGCCGGTGAAAGAAGGTAAAGTAAGGAACGCAGCAGAACCTCTGTCCTTGCTGCTGATGGCTGCTGAGTCAGTGGCTGCAGCCGACAAGGCTCTACTGTCCCCAGCCCTTTCACTGGCAGTGAACCAGGGAAGCAACGTGCAGCCTGTACAGTTCTATCGCCTCTTGATCCACTGGAAAATTACAGAACAAGGAAATCAGAAGGTTCCACAGGAAAAAAAATAAAACTGAAAGCTGTGTCTGAGAACATCCTTCCACTAAACGCTACAGTTCATCAACTCCCAGCCCCCAGAAGTCACGCTGCACCAATGTTCTCCCTCCAATGCATGTTCAAACTCTCCCTCTCTGCTAGCTCCTTCCTGACTGCAACCTGAAATTCTCAAACCCTCAACCTATTTCCTTTCCCCAGGGTTTCCTGAAACTGCTCTTGCCAACATCATTTCTTTGATGTGGAAGACCACAGCCACTTTTCAGATCTCTGAGACATCCAGGAATCCCTCCTCCCTGAACCGCTTCCCTGGATTCAGAGACCCCACACTCTCCCAGATTTCGCTCACCCAACCCTCCCGCTGTCTAGTTGCCTCTTCAAAGAGGAGCCGCTTTCTTCACTTGTCCCTTAAACGCAAGTGTTCCCCAGGATCTTGTGCCTGTTTCTTGACTCACCCTTTAGATGCCGCTGTGCCTCTGGATTCTCTCCCTATTTAATCCTCATGCATCCCCTCTGGACGTTACTACTCAATAGTTTCAGCTTCTGCTTCCAGAAATTGATAGCTCCACTTTACTAAGATCAGTAAAGTGCTAAGAACAGAGACTGGCACATGGCAAAGCTCAGTAAATGTTAGCAATCTTTACCGTAATTTCCCTGAGCTTCACTTCGCATGTTTAATGGCTAATTGGACATCTGTACCTATTGCATGTTTAATGGCCTATTGACAAGCCTATGTTCCTGTCTATATTTAATATCAATATTTCTAAAACTCATATCTGAAACTGAATTCAACGTCCTCCTCCCCACCAAAAGACAGACAAAAAAAAATTTAAAAGCCGGGTCCTCCTTCAGCATTTTATTCTCTCTCATTCATTTCCTCATTCTTTCAAAAAATATACTGAAATACCATTCCAGATATTAGAGATTCAGAGTGAACACATCAGCCAAGGCCCCTCCCCAACTCCTGACCTTACATTCCAGCATAAGGGAGCATAAAAAGTACAACACATAAATGAACTGAGTGCTACAGATAACTCACACACGCCCTATCCCTAGCTCCAACAAGGTGATTAAAAACTGGATACCTGCTTTCTTCCCGGAAGTCAGAGAAAAGCTCTCTGAGGAGGTGACATCTGAGCTGAAATATGACTTATACACCCATCCTAGATGAGCCACAAAGGACAAAGGACAAGGGAGATCTTTGCAGAGAACAAAACCAAAAGCAGCAACCTGGCCAACCTCGGAGTTCACGCCACAGTTGGCATGCGGGAGTCTTTCAACTCTCATTCAACAGGTTGGAATGCAGTATCTATGGAGTATGTCCATTCTCTCCTTTTAATAAGATTTTATTGCAGAAACCCTGTCTTCTCTCCTCCATTGTGTGCCAATGTGTTACAATGGCTGGCTTAACTTTCAGACCATAGGTTTTGTCCAGAGCTGACGGAAAAGACAGACATCCCCCCATTTGCTGGGCTTGAAGCTAGAAGCAGTTACTGCTGACAAGATTTAACATACCTCAATTTGGGGAAAGGGCATATGTGCTTATCTATGTTTGCCCTAGTCAGTAATCAACGACCTGATCCTAACTCCTTCCTTCTTCAGTGCCCCAACAATTCAACCTCATCCATATCTCCGGAATTCAACTATGTATATTTCCATCCCTACTCGCACTTTCCTGGCTCAATTATTACACGAAAAGGCTGCAACGGCCTCCTAATCAACTTATCTCCAGTTGCCTCCTGCCAATTAGTTCCCCTTAAAACCAATGAAGAACTCTTCCAAAAAAGACATACCCAAACATATAACTACCCAGCCTAAAATCTGTTTTTGGTTTTCTACAGCCTTTAAACAAAAACCAAGTGCCTCAGAATGTTGTACATCACCATCCATTTTCCAGCTTCCACTCTGCAATTTCCATAGCCTCTTCTTGAGTTTCTTGCTCCCTCACCTTCCAGCTTTCACCATCATGAGCAGCCTGCAATTCCCCAGATGTCCCTAACTGTTACCTCCAAGTGGTTGCACACACCACCTTCTACCTGACCTCAGGGTGCAACTCAGCCTTCCCAGACCCCTGAACCTAGCTAGGAGCAATAGTAATATACGTACACCTTGACCACAGAACACAGCCAGGCTCAGAAAACACTAAAAACGTGGTAGTTGTTTTAAATACAGCAATCATCACATGCTATACCTAGGTTTCTCAGCATTGACACTACTGACATTTCTGGTCAGACCCTTCTTGTCACGGGGTCAGTGCAGTGGGGTGGGATCTCTACCAGCACCTCCAGTCTCTGTGCCCCAGGATGCCAGCAGCACCACTCCCATCCTTCCCTACCCTGCCCAGTTGTGACAACAACAACGGTTTCCAGACATTGACTCATGGCCCGTGCGGGCTCAACTGGCTGGTTAAGAATCACTGCACTAAAGCTCATTGGATGGTTCATCATCTCGATCTGCACCCCATGGGCAGCACGTCCCAGGAAAGCTGAAACTGACTCTACATCCTTAACACCCATGCCGGGAACACGACTGTGGATCAATTAATGTTTGCCTAATAGTGGTATAAGAAAAGTAATCAAGATATTTTTTAACAGGGAGGGCACAAGATCTAAAGAGAAACAATAAAGAAAAATGAAAATTTTGGTTACGTTAATTTTTCATAAATTCAACTAGGTTCTCAAAATCCTTAAGGACAGAGAAAATGTCAGATACGCCTTTCATATGCTCCAAAAAGCAAAAACCAGACTTCAGTATGTAAGAGGCATCTGACTGATACTCAGTGACTTAACCTGCAAAATGCTACAGCAATTATTACCAATACCAGTGTGATACTTCCAGATTTTTGTATAAAACCAGGAATCACATCTAAGGCAAAAGTCTTAGAATCAGAAAATTTTTTTCAACTTGGACAGAAAAGTGGTGAATTAGAAATCGGAGATCTGGGTTCTTTCCCAGCTTTGCCACTAATTGTGGTACAGGAAGACAGTCACTTAAGTCCTAAGGCCTGTTTCCTCACCTGTAAAACAGAGGATTAAATAATATTAACTTTAAACGTCTTCTTATTTGTAAATCCTATGAATCTATGAATTAATTCAGCCAAAAAGATCCAATATTCTTAAGAAAGCAAATTAAAAACATATACATATGCATAGACACACACACACACTACAGAACTAAATAAGTGCTCCAGAATGGCAGAACTGCACAGCCAGATGGATACATTCAGAGTCCGATGGCTTCATTTTCTAATGAGGAAACGACTACATTCTAAAGGCAGAGACCAGGTCTTATGCATCTCTCCCTCCCCGCAGCTTGCATAGTGCCTGGGCCATAGCAGGCAAAACATCTCATAAGCTAAAGTTGTGACACTCCTAATACCAGATCCCAAAAGCCTTTGAGCCTGTGACCTTTTCACCATATCATGAGGTGTCTTTACTTCTTGCAGGAGAGAAAGAAAAAAAAAAAAGCCAAAATAAGTTGGGTGTGAACGGAATAAAGATGACATGACAGAACATGAAGTTATTTGTCAGAAGAGTGAACAACGGAGTTCTGGAAAAGTTCATGAAGAATCTAGTCTAGGAAAGTAACACAAGATTAATGAAATAATCTTGTTGGCATGGTTTAAAAAACAATGGAGTGACTAAGAAATATCAAACCCCTAGGATAATCAAAAAGTAGCAAGTAGAAGATTAGTGAACTAGAAGGATAAAGGAAAAGAGAGAGCAGGCAGTGAGACCAAGGAGAAATGGGAAGCGAGCTGTGTAGAGCACACTGTGCATCCTGTTTTACAGCTGCCCTGTAGATTCCAAAAAATAACACACCCTTTGGAAGACAAAATGAATTTTAAAAAGATAAAACCTCAGAGGCAGATTAAATTTACTTTTTAGTAAACGTCACCTCATTTAGAAACACTACATTTACAACCTTGAGAGCAGATGCGGTATTATTAGGTGCTTATGGTGCTTAACTGGGCCAGAGGGAAGACTTTCTCTATGCTTAAATTTTATAAGTAGGAGGACAGGAGAGGGAGAGACAGAAGGCTAGGGGAGGAGGGAGACAGAGAGGGAGGGAGAGAAAGTATGGGGAGGAAGGGAGGGAAGCATTTCTTTGTTAACATTTCTCAAGGTTAAAGTACCACAGACATGTCAAAGCGCCAACAGAACTAAGTCTCAGGTTTATGAATGCTGAATGAAATGAAGGACACTAAAGATGTATTACTAAATAAATAATTTTTTAAAAGAAAAGGAAAAAAAAGATTTGTTACAATTTAATTTAAATAACTGCAATAATTAGGTACGTCAGAAAACCCAATCCTCTCTCCATTTAATCTACCACTTCCAAGTTTGAAATAAAGAATCCAAATGTTCAAATTCAAAGTGAAGAGCTGGTGAGAATTCTGAGTCTAAAGGTATTTTGTAACTGATTCATCCACTTCCCACTACATCTTTAGGAAGGAGTTAAAAGTGCTATAAAACGCCCCCTCTCGGAATGGAATTTTTGATAGGAGCCTGTTTATGAGAAGGACAATGATTAAGCATTACAGTATTTACTTTATTGTTGCCCTCACTACTGACAAATGCCAAAGTAATGTGGCAAGGACGGAGGAAGAGGGCATTCAATACACAGCTTCAACAACAAGAATATTCACAACTGCCTCATGGTTGTTTCCTTTCCTAGTGTATGTATGACAAGTCTCAAAATCAGCCCTTATCTGGAAACTTTTCTCAGACAAAACCAGGAGCAACAATGTGTAAATAGGATATAGATTTTTTAAAATGCACAGAAATCTGAAAGACATAGAAATGGGCCCAAGATCCCCCAAGCCCATTTAAAAACATGCTTGCAAAGCTCAGAAGAGGAAAAATCAATCCAAGGATCCTTCTACCCACCTCTATATAACTCCACATCCTCATTCCAACGCATGCTGGTTCTGTGAGCTAAGGCCTCTGTTAAGCTTTTATTTACTCATTTATGAAATGGAAATAATAACAATAATACCTTTATATGGAGGTTGTAAAGGTTACATGAAATAATCCATGCAGGTACCTAGTAAAGTGCTCAGCAAATACCAATATGCAAAAAAGCACTGGCTATAATTCCTTAAAACGAAAAGGCTAGACTAATATTTTAGACACAACTCCCAAAGAGAAATAACCACACATTTCTACTTTTCTCCAGAACAGCAAAAACAGCAAGTTCTTCTAATATAAATAAAATTGTAGCTGAGAAATAATAAATCCCCGATTATAATTACAAGCTGAAAGAACTGAAAACAACATAAGGAAGAGACATGACTATCTATCATGAAATACAGAATCAGCCAAAAAGCCTAAAGAGAAAACAAGTTAACACTTAGATAATTCAGTTTTTCTGAACAATAAAAAGAAAACAGCTAGAAAACACTATGCTACATGAAAGCAAAAAAAAGCAGACACAGTGATGTAGTCTGTTAGTTCTTCTTTGGCATCCTGAACATAGCAGCTTATTCTACACACAGCATATTCACCAGTTCAACTGATTTTACAGAAAGCAAGATCCAAGACAGGGAAACGCAAGACAAAGGGCCCAGGAAATTTACGCTATTCCTGCTACCAGACTTCCTTCTCAGCCTCACCTGACACCGACTGGTACAGATTTCTAACCAGCCAGGAAATCATTCAAAAATCTCAATATCAAAGCTCAATGTCAGAAAAAAGGTTGGAAAAAGCAATTAAGGAATGCTTTTCGTCTATTTCTGACTTATTTTAATCTACTCTTACTTCATTCATATTCTTTAAACTCAAGAGGTTCAAAAAAAAGCAAAATTAAAACATAATTATTGTTCCTTATAAATCATGTCATTTTCAATAGCTTGAATATGATTTTCAAACATTAATTTGTAAAACAGTAGTTTTAATTTTTAATAAGTTAAAATAACCAAAACATAAAACATGAGGAAACATTCAAGTATAAAAAATTTACAGAGTAAAAATATTCAAATAGTTAAGATACATATATATATATATACATATATATACAAATATATATATATATATATATATATTTTTTTTTTTTTTTTTTTTGACACAGAGTCTCACTCTGTCACCAGTCTCAGGTGCAGTGGTGCAATCTCGGCTCACTGCAACCTCCACCTCCCGGGTTCAGCGATTCTCCTGCCTCAGCCTCCCAAGTAGCTGGGACTACAGAAGCATGCCACCATGCCCAGCTAATTTTTATATTTTTAGTAGAGACAGGGTTTCATCATGTTGGCTAGGATGGTCTCGATCTATTGACCTGTCTGCCTCGGCCTCCCAAAGTGCTAGGATTACAGGTGTGAGCCATCACACGCAGCCAAGATATTATTTAAGATGTAAAAGTAATACCTTGTTTTAACATTTCAAATAATTTTAATGTGAATTACAAAGCCGTTATAAAAGCAAATTCTACCAAAAATTATTTTTCAAAAAAAAAAAACAGATCCAAGTAACTTAGAAAATATACATTATACCAAAGGAGATAAATACTTGAATATCTTCAATATTAAACTCCTGTTATATGAGTTTATTTTTATGGCAGAAAAAATACAACACAAAGATCTTCAAAATTAGCATTAAATAATTTAGTTTTTATATTCAAAGATCTTTTTAAAATTGTATGTAATTTAATACTAATATGGAAACTAAATTAATTATTGCCAAACATTTTCAAAGCCACTAAAACTAGAATAATTGATCTTAGCAATTGTGTAAGTTCCTTCCTGAAACTTACAAATATTTTAAATACAACTGTGTTGCTTAAAAACGAGGATACATTCTAAGAAATGAGTCAGGCAACTTTGTCGCTGTATAAACCATCATAGAGTGTACTTACACAAACCTACATAATTGTATAGCCTACTACATACCTAGCCTATGTGGTATAGCCTATCGTTCCTAGGCTACAAACCTGTACAGCCTATTACTGTACTGAATAATGTAGACAATGGTAACACAATGGTAAGTATCTGTGCATCTAAATGTAGCTAAACATAGAAAAAGTACAGTAAAAATACAGCATTATAATCCTGACACTGTCATCTATCTATCTGCAGTCCATGACTGAACGAAAGATCATCATGAAGCATGATATATACGTGACTGTATACAATAAGAATACAATTTCCTGGCATATTACAGCTTTTATGTGAACTTGTTTATATTAACAATGATCTCTCCAAGACATAAAGAGGTCAAGAATGGACTCCTGATTTTTACTACATAAACTGCTGGGTCAGGAAAGTTCACCATTACCAGCCTACCACCAAAAACCATTGCAGAAAACAAGGAGTAGACCATAAAAATCTATCAAAAACTGATGATGACATATATTTCTCTAGGTAATATTGTCTTTCATAAATTTGTTCCATATCTAAAGTGATTCATAATTCATAGGAGGTTTGAATTACTAAAATAATAACCATTATATATTCAAGTTTCTCTCCACCCTATAATGACCTTCCATCATGCTAATAGTAATTTTTAGTTAACACTTTGCACTAAAGAAAATGCAGCAAGATACTATCAAATGTCACCAACAAATTATTGTTAAAATGTGTCAATATTAACATTCAAGAATGTATATCGGAGCTGGGTGCGGTTGCTCACCCCTGTAATCCCAGCACTTTGGAAGGCAGAGGCAGGCAGATCGCTTGAGGACAGGAGTTCAAGACTAGCCAGACCAACATGGTAAAACTCTGTCTCTACTAAAATACAAAAATTAGCCAGGTATGGTGGCACACACTTGTAACCCCAGTTACGCAGGAGGCTGAGGCAGGAGAATCACTTGAACCCAGGAGGCAGAGGCAGCAGTGGGCCAAGATGGCACCCCTGCAGTCCAGTCTGGGAAACAGAGCAAGACTCTGTCTCAAAAACAAGAAAAAAAAAAGAATGCACATCAGGTAGAATTTATTCTCTCAAGTACCACTGCTTAAAGGGAAAAAGGGCTAGGCGCGGTGGCTCACTCCTGTAATCCTAGCACTTTGGATGAACATAGATGAACATAGATGCAAAAATCTTCAATAAAATACTGGCAAACCGATTGCAACAGCACATCAAAAAGCTTATCCACAATGATCAAGTAGGCTTCATCCCAGGGATGCCAGGCTGGTTCAACATACGCAAGTCTATAAATGTAATTCACCACATAAACAGAACCAAAGACAAAAACCACATGATTATCTCAATTGATGCAGAGAAGGCCTTTGACAAAATTCAACAGCCGTTTTTGCTAAAAACCCTCAA
>CAUYQU010025712.1:0-27579 GCA_963574635.1 Cheracebus regulus
GGGGAAGGAGGAAGAGGAGGGGAAGGAGGAAGAGGAGGGGAAGGAGGAAGAGGAGGGGAAGGAGGAAGAGGAGGGGAAGCAGGAAGAGGAGGGGAAGGAGGAAGACAGAAGAAGGAGGAGGAGAAAGGAAGTAGAAGGGGAAGGAGGAAGAGGAGTGCTAGTAGTGGTAGTGGTCCTTTGGAGAAAAGCATCACGCACTTGAAGAGAGAAAAGAGGACAGACAATACTATGTCCTGTCCTCCGTAGGCAGCTATGCGGCCAAGGTCCTGGCCTGGGGATTTCTCAGGGGACAGTGAGTGAGAAGTCTCCTCCAATCTTAACACTCCCCTTCCTCTCACAACTGCCATTCCCAAGAATGGGCATGCTTTACTTCAACCACGCGTGGTGACATATTACAAATTATGCAAACAACACATTCATGTGTCATAAGAGCGACTTAGCCCCATTGCTCTGGTAAAAGAATATATACTCTTCTCTGTAGCCCTAAAGAAATGATTCCAAAACATGAGAAATTGTAATTATCTGGTTTATAAAGGAAGTATGAATTTGGTGCAAATGTAATTGTGTTTTTTTGCCAATACTTTTAAATGCCATAACCACAATTACATTTGCACCAAACTAATAAATAATGGAAGGCTCCCAAGCCAGGGATGGCCAGGTGTCACCTCATCATCACACAGGCAATGCTTTTTTAACAAGGACAATCAATTGCCAACATTCCACACAGAGACATGTCAATTACTATCCAGAAGCACCAGGCTTCCCAGGAGGCCCTCTTGACATGTGACTACAGTTCCACTGTGATTCCTCCAGTCCAGTGCAGGATTTATTATCCACCGCACACGAAGGGTGGAAGATCCATGATAGGACTGGGTCCTGAATGCTGTCTTTGCCTGTCTGTCACTTCCAGAAAACCATGGGGAGCTATGTTTCAGCTCAAGAAAGAGTGGGGTAGGTAATGAATTATCTTTGCTCTAGGCTATTCATTTTCCTTGGGACACATTTTTAAAATAGAGACTTAATTGGAAAATGAAAGAAACTAAAAGTAAGCACATAAATAGCGAGAAAGCGCTGTGTTGAGAGAGAACCAACATTTGTGATTTTTTAGTAGAAACTTTGTAGTTCACAGGATTCTTTCACGTGCTATGTTCAATTATAATAGTAGACAAGAGATACACATTATCAAACAAACTTTGCAACCACCAAGCTATACATAACAAGAAATGTATTATTTAACGTCAGAAAGACTTTTGCAAAATACTATAATATTAAGTTTACTCTCATCATGAAGATCATGGTCTCCTCCTTCAACAAAAATTACATCTTACTTAGGTATGCCCAAGGCCAAATGCCTAGTACTAAAAAATTATAAAACAATTGCTACATGATTTCTTACATCAGATAATTATTGTGTAAACAAGAATACACACTCATGAAAAAGATAGTGGAAACCAGCTAAATCACAGAAGTGTGTCGTGTTCTGTTGGGAAGGTAACTGGCACACACATTGGTAGACAGCAATCATGTCTGTTTCACCAACTTGACATCACTCTTGGGGATTAGCAAAAAAGGCATAATTTTTGCAAAATATCCTAGAAGTATTAGAAAACTAGAAAGAGTAGGGTTATTATAACCATCTTTGCTTAAGTTTGCTTTCATATTTGATAAATAACAGGTTATGTTACTAGGGACTATGATTCTCCACAACTTGAATTTTCTTTCAAGATATTCTAACACTCGAGTATCTTGAAAGAAAATTAAAATACATTTAATTGACAAGGATTTTTTCCCCAAGAACACATAGGATATTAGACATGATTCCAGAAAATGATGGTGAATAATTAAACATGACTTCATCAAGGTTAAATAATCCTGGTTTTCAGAGAATGGCTTCTAACCCAACTATAGATAACATCTATCCACTTCCTCTTGCTTTCAAAGTCTTTATGGAGCTATTGAGCTAGATAATATTTCCTATTTTTCTTTGCCTTTGTGTGTCTGAATCCAAGACATATTTTTTTCCAGAGTCTTCAGATGAGTCTAATTTGCTTTTACTTAAGGTAAGTTTCAAGAAAGGTAATTAGTTGTTTTGGCCTGTTCAGTTGTGGCAATTATATCAAATATTGGCTTAGGTGTCTTTTTCTTAGCATTTGTACGATCAGAAATGAGCTGCATAGCTGGTATATTGTTATATAAGTCTTCCTCTGCCCTTTTACCCAAAATAATAAAATCTCACCAGAAACTAAAGTTTGTTTTGATACTGTCAGATTATTCCTTTTTCCTGAACTTATTTTAGGCCATGCAATTGCCTTTGACTATCCTTCTGGCAGATCCTGTTTGCACAGTTGGTAAGTTGTCACTGTCAAAATATACAGAATGAATATCGCTTTTCCAAAATGCATGTTATCTGTACCAGCAGGTGTTTGTAGAGATAAGTTTTCTTTTGTATAAAGATGCATCTTGTGCTTAAGAAGTTGGTAGAGCCCCATATTACAGTCATAGATCCCAGAACCACACATAGAATTTGAATACTGAAAGTACATTCCAGAGAGTAGAATCTTATACTGTACATTTTTTTCCATTAATAGGTACACCAATAATAAAATGCATTATATAATTGACTTTAGACACACCACAATCATAGCTATCCTTTTTGCTGACGAATCCTGGAGGGTTTAATGCAGAAGCTAGAAAGATTAATGTTTCAGCCTGTGTCTTTTTAGATGGCATGACTTCTTAGTTCTATGAAATCAGACTTAACTGGGGAAGCTAAGGCAACCTACAGTGCATGCCTGCTTCCTAGGGTGTGGTCACTGACCCAGGGCACTCTGGGTCGTATTAAGTATCTCTACAATCCTGGCTCTCACTCAGAGACCTGGGTGTGGGATCATGTCAGTGCACTGGAAAACATGCATAAGAGCCTAGAGACCTTTCCACCATTTTCAGTAGCATGTGTTTCAGATGGCTTTGCATTTTGTATTCTGATTCTGACTTTCATCCATTTAAGAACTATTTTTACTTCTCAGCGTCCTTGTTTTTGACCTATACTCCTTGGTTGATGGCTGCCTCTTCCAACTTTATATCCCATCTTCAGTGATAAGACAGTGTCTACACATGAGTATCCCCACAAGTCCAATTAACCCCTACCTCTCTGAAGAGATATCCATGAACAGCAACAACAGAAGTTATTTTGTAAGAATAAAGAAGGTGGGATCCAGGAAGTCACAGAAAGGCATTCCAAGAGTCTCAATCATGCCAGAAGGTAAGTGGAATGTGAAAAACACATGGGGACTTTTACCATATCTGCCACAGATAAGAAAATACTACAAAAAATAAGAATCTTGTAAGACTTAGAGGTCTGCTGTGCAGCACAGCACCTAGAGTTAACAATATTGTGTTTGTACCCAAACATTTGCTAAAAGGGTATCCTTATGACAAAATAATAATGAGAAAGTGAAAGGAAATTTTAGAGGTGATGGTCAGGTTTACGACATAGATTGTAGCAATGGTTTCATGGTGTAAACTCCACAAACTCTCTAAGGTATATACTACTTATGTACAGCTTTTTATAAGTCAAAACAATTTTTAAAAGTAAAAGGAGAACGTTGCTGAATTTTCAGATAAGAGCTCACATACATATGCACGCACACACAAACACACACACATAGAGCATGAAAACCTCTGTCTTCTAAGAAGTGTCCTAAGAAAAGGCGTAGTACTAAAAATGTTGTAAGCTTTCCATTGCTTGAGACGGGATTAACTTGAGTTCAAGGAGTCATCTAAAATATCCCAGGGAACATGTTGTATTTTTGTTAGGTCTTTGTGGGATTTATTAACAAAAGATAAGATTTGTAAAATCATTTTCTTTGTGATGTTATATGTGAGAAGGTATTTGGAAAAAAAATGATGATCTGAAAAGTTGCTCAGAAGATTAAGAAATCTGTCATGAGCAACAAGTCAGGAGTCACCAAATAGTGATTCTCAAAGTATGTTCCAGGAACCCTTAGGGGGAGTCCCTGTGGTACTCTCAGAAGCTGTGAGGTCAAAACTGTTATCATGATAGTGTTGAGATGTCACTTGCCCCTTTCTTACTCTGTTCTGAGTGCACAATGTGATTTTCCAGAAGCTACATGGTGCACAACTTTACAACAGATTGTGTGCCAAAAACATTAGAAGAACCCAGCTGTCTGCTGTTAAACCAGCCATTAATATTTTTGCTCAAATGTAAATCAATACCACTTCTCTGGCTAAATTGTTTACTTATGAAAAAAACTATTTTCCTTAAAAATATGTTATTTCTTATAAATATGCAATTCATATTAAAATGTAATGGATTTATAAAGATTATTTATGAATAAATTTCTAAAAATGCTTCTGTCTTCATTTTTGACAGTGTAAATATAAGTGGATATAACTTACATGAGAAAAAGCTCCTTGGGGGCAGTGTTGCCAGATTTAACAAAGACAAAAAACCACCACAGAACAGAACATGAAATTCCATATTAACAGTAAATGCGTTTTTAGTGCAAGTATATTTCATGGAATATGTGGCAATCCTACTAGAGGGTCCTTACAAATGTTTCAGACTGTTAAGTGGCCATGACAGCAACAGTTTGAGGACTGCTACCTGAGAAAATATTTAGGCGCAGATTTTTCATTTAAATCAAAATTCGCACATAGGTTGCCGTAAGGTTGCTGCCCACACTGCTGCCATTGTTGTTTGTGATCATGTGACATTCTCCCTTTTGTGTCTTCCTCACCCAGATTTAGAGTAAACATTGCTGACAGTTTATCTTATAAGTAGTGCTTTCTTTTTAAATTTTGCTTTAAGTTCTGGGATTGCTGAACGTGCAGGTTTGTTACATAGATATACACGTTCCGTGGTGGTTTGCTGCATCTATCAACCCATTTAGGTTTTAAGCCCCACATGCATTACGTATTTGTCCTAATGCTCTCCCTCTGCTTTTCCCCCACCCCCTGTCAGGCCCTGGTTTGTGATGTTCCCCTCCTTGTGTCCATGTGTTCTCACTCTTCCACTCCCACTTATGAGTGAGAGTATGCAGTGTTTGGTTTTCTGTTCTTGTGTCAGTTTGCTGAGGATGATGGTTTCCAGCTTCATCCACGTCCCTGCAAATGGCATGAACTTATGCTGTTTTATGGCTGCATAGTATTCCATGGTGTATATGTGCCACATTTTCTTTATCCAGTCTGTCACTGATGAGCATTGGGATTGCTTACAAGTCATTGCCATTGACCCGGAAATCCTATTACTGGCTTTATACCCAGAGGATTAGAAATCATTCTACTATAGGCAGTGCTTTCTTATCCTTATTTCCTTTCCACAAAGCAGTCAAGTCAGCCTCATTCATCCCGTTGTACCAGAACTACTGCTGAATCTAGTTAAGTAATGCAGACACACAAAGGACCGACCTAGAATCTGAGCCCTATCCTCTGACTCCAAATTGTGAGGCCAATCAGATGAACTGCCACCCCATCCTCTCTGCCCCTCTCTATTAGATTATTTTGATGATATGATACTCTATTACTTTTTGTTAACTATAAAACGGATTGACCTGCCTGAATTACCAGAAGTAGAATAAAGATATGTAACTTAACTGCGTGAGTAGGAAATTCTTTGTAGGATCTGTGCCCAAATGTATACTTTGTCATGTAATCAGTGGTGTGCAGTTCTTTTGCCATTTTTAGCCACATTGATAGATGATCTCCTTACAGGCCATATGACAATCCATTAATTAAAACAACAAAAATAACTAAACCAGATGTGCTGTGGAATGTATTCAGGTCATTTAATCATAAGCTGCAAGAATCTGAGTCTATAATTTGTATTTTGAGTACTGGAAAAAGTCTTGAACTCAGATGATTTGGGTTTTAATCTCAACTCTATCAATTGCTTTTGGTGAGTCATTTGGTAATGACAAGATCTATGGGGCTTTGTTTTTCTCATCCCTATAATAAGCATAACCTCACCCACCCTACACACCACAGAAGGTTGGAATGAAGGCATAACCAAATGTTAAACGTGTTTTGCCAGATGTAAAGTCCTGTATTAGTGTAAGATATGAGCTCTCTGCGTTCCTCGGGCCCTCATGGTGCACTGTGGTCCCATGTTAGCTCTGTGTGGTTATCTAGCTTGTCAGATTTAGCACTTCTTTAAACATTTTTGTAATAGCAGCTTTGAGATACAATTCGCATGCCACAAAATTCACAATTTGGTGCTGTTTAGTATATGTGCAGAGTTTTACACCCATCATCATAAATCCTTTTCAGAAACTTTTATCACTTTAAAAAGAAATCCTGCACCCCATTCACAGTCAGTCTGCATTTCCTCTTTCCCCATCCCTGGGCAACCATGAACCACTTACCTACTTTCTTTGTCAAAATATTTTCTGGTTCTGGATATAACATACAGACGGAACCATCCAACATGTGCCATTTTGTGACTGACTTCTTTCACTCAGCTAATGTTTTCAATATATACCCATGTTGTAGCATGTATCATTGCAGTGCTACATTTTAAACATTTAAAGAGCTTAGTAGTCCCTCAAGAAGCCAGACTTTGGTAGAGATGCCTGCTTGCTCCCAAGTATCATATCGACAAAGCCAAGTCGTCATTACATAAAACCAAGGATTGTAAGAAGTTCAGAGTTAATTCATTTGGAAAGGCTTCTATATTTGATCACAAAGCTTTGCGATGCCTATGAACAGGAGAGGCAAAAAAGAGGACTTCTGCTGTTAATCTACATAAGCCTTGATTGGCAGAGGCCTCAATCCTCCTAATATGCTCTTGGAGTTTATCAACCCACTCTTGAAAAACATAGCTACAGATCTTTTGGGAAAACAATATTCTTGGGATTTTTTTTCCCCCCAGTTTACCAAAATGGTTAACAAATCTGAGAAGGGGAACTTAAAGAAGTAGAAGAACCCATGAATGATGAATATCTGGCAGACCCCAAAGCAATGTCACAGCAAACCATAGATTTTTAAAAAAATCATCTAAACGTTTACAAATGACTCACAGAGAAAATAACTAAAAAATATGATGGAATTAGCAATAGTATCATAGTGGAGTATTTTAATAAAAGTACACTGTAATTTTTCTATGATTTTATATTTTATATTTATATAAAATGTTATGCCTATAAATTGACAAATCTGCCCTCTTGAGAGAGTGAGTGTGTACTATGTGTATATATATAACTTAATAGCTGATATATATTATATACACATGTTTATATATTTAAATGTAATATACATATTTATATATAAGTATTAAATACACTACCAGAGGGCAGATTTGTCAGTCTGTGGGCATAAAATTTGTGGATAAACAGAACAATCTTCCATTTTATAGATATTTAAATTTGAGGTATATATAAGGACATAATCCTCTCAATAATAAATGGTTGTGTATATGTGTACACAATCTTAAGCCATCTTAATGGCAGTTGTCAGAACTTTTGAGATGATATCATCAGAAAAGAGCACAGATCCCCTAGGGAGCATAATTTAATGGAGTACACCTGCTATCTCAGAAAGAAATACCTTCTGCATGGGCCTGGCCTCTAATACACCCAAGGATGCTCAAGGATTCCCAGGGATGCTCTGGTATACCCAAGGATGCCCCAAGGATGCTCAAGGATTCCCAAGGATGCTCAGGGATACCCAGGGATGCCCTAAGGATGCTCAAGGATTCCCAGGGATGCTCAGGGATACCCAGGGATGCCCCAAGGATGCTCAAGGATTCCCAGGGATGCTCAGGGATACCCAAGGATGCCCCAAGGATGCTCAGGGATACCCAGGGATGCCCCAAAGATGCTAAAGGATTCCCAGGGATGCTCAGGGATACCCAAGGATGCCCCAAGGATGCTCAAGGATTCCCAGGGATGCCCAAAGGATGCTCAAGGATTCCCAGGGGTGCTCAGGGATACCCAGTGATGCCCCAAGGATGCTCAAGTATTCCCAAGGGTGCTCAGGGATACCCAGAGATGCCCCAAGGATGCTCAAGGATTCCCAGGGATGCTCAGGGATACCCAGGGATGCCCCAAGGATGCTCAAGGATGCCCAGGGATGCTCAAGGGATACCCAGGGATGCCCCAAGGATGCTCAAGGATTCCCAGGGATGCTCAGGGATACTCAAGGATGCCCCAGAGATGCTCAGGGATTCCCAGGGATGCTCAGGGATACCCAAGGAAGCCCCAAGAATGCTCAAGCATTCCCAGGGATACTCCAGGATACCCAAGGATGCCCCAGGGATGCTCAAGGATTCCCAGGGATGCTCAGGGATACCCAGGGATGCCCCAGGGATGCTCAAGGAGGCCAGCCGGACTCATATGGCTTTGCTTTGCTTCCCTACTCCCTGGCTTACTTTGAAGCAATTATAGTTTTGCTGTAAACATCTGTCTTTGCATGGATGGTTTATCATTTGAGACTTGTTTTCACTCATTGACGCTTACTCTCTTGCCAGAATATTTACAACTTCTTTATATTTCTGTTGTTGTTTTAAATTTTGGCTTTTATTTCAGATACAGTGGGGTACAGGCATAGGATTGTTACACAGGTATATTGGATCCAGGTAGCAAGCATAGGAACCAATAGGTAGTTTTTCAACCCGTACCCTCCTCTCTCTCTCTCTCTCTCTCTCTCTCTCTCTGCCTTCTAGTAGTCTGCAATGTTTATTTTTCCCATTTTATGACCATGTGTGCTCAGTGTTTAGTTCTCACTCATAAGTGAGAACATATGGTATTTGTATTCTGCCCTTGTGTTAACTCGCTTAGGATTATGACCTCCAACTCCATCCACGTACAACTTATTTATGTGTTTTCTTTCTTACAGGACTAGGATAGCAGATACAATATTAAAGGTATAATCTTCCCTATATGACAACTTTGGAAATTATATAGTATAATCTATATAAAGTATATAAAGAACCGCTTGAAATATCAATAATATATTCAATAACTACATTTTAAACAATTTTTAAATATTTTAAATGAATTTACTTGCTATATATTTTTACGTATTCACTGAAAAGTTAAGCTTGCATTAGTACTTTGTAGATCTGTATTTATAAAATAAAATAAAAAGTAGTAGTACCAACCCTGGGTAAGACACTTGACATGCATTCTAGCAACTAACCCTCCAAATTAATCAAAAATTAAAATGGCAAAAGGATAATTCACCAAAACTCCAAATACACAGGTTGGTGCATGTTTCCAGGATTTTTCAATGGAGCTATAAAAACATTTTTCTTTTGTTTAAAGGAAATACATCATAAGTTCACATTCCCATTTCCAATTCAAATTTAGGATCACTGCGCTTTACATCTTTACTTTTATAATGTATCTCTCTCTTTGTTGTTGATGTTTACACTAAGAATTGAGGAACTTAGATCTTAACAATGTTCATGTAACTATTTATTTTATCTTAAAATGAATAAAAGTTTCAGAATGCCAATGCCACCGTTATTAACACTACTTTGAAAACAGCTGAGAATGTCTTCAGTGTTTTCATAGGGGGTGCCCCATTAAATCAGTAAATCTGATGACTATGGTCAAGACTCACTTGACAAGTTTCCTTCCTGCATATATAAACCACAACTCAGTAAATAAGGAGATTTGCTTGTTCTATTTAACTACAAATTTTTAAAGATGATTTTGCATTTCATTTTAACCTATTCATATTTTTATAATTGTACAAAACCATATACACACATTCTAGATAAAATCTACAAGCATGTTCTATTAAAATAAATCTAGCTTTTCTCCATTTCCAGCACACACAACTTCCCCTTTCCCATGTGTAATATTTATTTGCTTGTATTTTTTAAATTTGTCCTTATAATTTTAAATTTAACCATATATGTAGACATAGGTATGGCTATTCTCAGCCCTCTGTATACGTGAAGTGTCACCCCAGGTGCATCCTTCTTGCACTTTCTCTACCTTGTCTTTTTCATTTAACAAATCTCAAATGGCATGATAGAGTATATAGAGATATTTCATTCTTTTTATAGCAGCAAGGGACACTGTTGTAGATATTGTAGATGTCCTGCCATTTAGTGGCTTCACAGGTGGATACTGAGAATAGGTACAGGTGATTTATTTGTTTATTTATGTTTTATTTTATTTTTGTTGAGAGGGAGTATCTCTCTGTTGCCCAAGCCAGAGTGCAGTGGTGCAGTCTCGGCTCACTGCAACCTCTACCTCCCGGGTTCAAGTGATTCTTCTGCCTCAGCCTCCTGAGTAGCTGGGACTAGAGGAGTGTGCCACCATGCCTGGCTAATTTTTTGTATTTTTAGTAGAGACAGGGTTTCATCTTATTAGCCAGGATGGTTTTGATCTCTTGACCTTTTGATCCGCCCACCTCAGCCTCCCAAAGTGCTGGGATTACAGGTGTGAGCCACCACACATGGCCAAGTTAATTAATTTATTTATTCTTTTATTTGTAGTCTGCTGTCAGAAATAATGCCAGAATGAAGTTTTGACTATGTGCCACTTTTACTTTCAACACCATATATATTGGAATAGATTTCTAGAACTTACCTGCTGTGTCAGATCATAATGGCTATATAATTTTATTAATAAGTTGCCAAATTTCTTTTCATAGGGGATGTCACCTTTTTCATTTGCCCAGCAGTACATGAGAGTGCCGATTTCTCCAGATTCTCAGGGAGAATGTTGTAAAAGTGTGGAGTTTTTGCCCATTGGAAAAATAAGAAATGGCATATCATAATTCTTATTTTCATTTCTCTTAATATATCATACAAATTTTAGCAGGGTCTTATTTTAAACATCAATATTGGATTACTTAAATCAGCTTAGATAATCAGAGACAGATAGTTCTATGAAAATAAGGAAATATGACCCATTTAAAAATGTGCATTTATATATATAATTGTATTACACTTTGGGTCCCCTTGTACTTTTCCGTAATAAAAGTCTGCTATTTATACATCAGCAATTAAAGGGAAGATATAATTTATTTAAAATAGTTGATTTAGAGGAAACTAACAAAATGCAGTAGGTATTTCTCAGAAATTAGTTATCCATCTGGTATTTTGCTTACATTTTTATAAATGCTGTTACAGATCTGACTTAATAAATAATAAAATGAGAGATTATTATATAAACAAGCTTGTCCTAATTCTGTGGGACAATGTAATATTGCATAAAGTTTTTCTGTTTTGTGATTATTCCTATTATTATTGTCATTATAAGTCATATTATTATTTGCTACAGGCCAATATTCATATATTCTAGAATTTGGAACCATATGTTATTACAGATCAGCTTTAATTGACTCTGATTAAAAATATAAGTTTTTGAGTTATGCTGAAGATTTTGTTGTCTGGGCTTTTTTTGTACTTACTGTTATCTGATGCTATTCTATAAACATCTCAAATTAAGTACTGATTTGCATAACTTTCATTCTTCCTTGAAGACTCAGTCAGGGTGTGTTCAGAAAAAAGCACTGACCCCTGAGTGAAGCCATGGGAAGAGGCAGTAGAAGACCTACCTGGGCCAGAATTGGTAGGCAGGCCGCTACTGCTGACTTCCAGGGCTGTGTTTACCCAGCAGAGTCCTGGGTGTTTCAGCAGAAGCAGCACCTTTTGCATTGCTTTGATCACAGAGGATTCAGAACGCTTACTGTCCCATCAGTTATTCTCTCTTTGTGAGGAAGGCACTACACTGATTAACTGGCTCTGACAAACCAATTTACTTTTAAAAGCTGTACTCAAAACCAGATACCATGCTCTGCAGTCATGGTTTTCATTGGAATCATATCACTGAATAAAAATATCGCTGCCAATTGCTTCACGTGTCCAATAATTCTGGAGACATTTTTTTTGCTATGTATCAATAAATTTTAAATAAAATAGATGAGAGCCTGTGATGTCATTTGCCACAGGTATACCATGACTTTGGTGTAACATTTAACTGGAGGTGGCTACTTTTTTTTTTTTGCCTGCTACTTAGTGCCATGATTTGTGCACTGCCCTTATATTTTTCTAATCCCTCTTGTTCTGCATTTATGTTCTTATCCTACCACTGTGACATTGCAAATATTATAACTTCTCCAGATTTCATATTTTCTCTTTAGGTCTAAAATTTTTTAAAAAATAAAAATAAAGGCAAGGTGCGATGGCCCATGCCTGTAATCCCAGCAGTTTGGGAGGCCGAGGCAGACAGATCACCTGAGGTCAGGAGTTCGAGACCAGCCTGGCCGACATGGAGACGGTAGAGCCCGTCTCTAAGAATACAAAATTTAGCCCTGAGTGGTCGTGGGCGCCTGTAATCCCAGCTACTCAGGGTGCTAAGGCAGGAGAGTCCGATGAACTTGGGAGATGGAGGTTGCAGTGAGCCTAGATCACACCACTGCACTCCCGCCTCGGCCACAAAGCAAGACTCCATCTCAGAAAAATAAAAATAATAAAAAATAAAATAAAAAGAAGTAATATCAACCTTGGGTAAGACACTTGACATATATCCTAGCAATTAAACCTCCAAATTCTTTGATGAAGTGGTGGTTTTTATTCCTATTTTACAGATAAGGGAATAGAAGCTCAAAGAAGTAACTTTCTGTGAGTCACGAAGCTGAGGAGAAGGTACAACTGATTTCTCAAATGTACAGCTCTTGGTTACCAACATTGCCCTTTCATGGAGTCTTTGAATCTGAAGTCCATATTGAATGCAGGAAGCTTTATTTGTTCAGCAAAATGCTAATTCTGGCTTCAGTTCTAATCTCAGCTAAAATAAATAAAAGAACCTACTGCCTTGTCAGGCAATGTTATCCTTCATGCCGGTGTTAGGTGCCAGAAAAATGTGTTTCTTGTTTTTTCTCTTTTTGGAAATGTTATATAATGACCTTTAGCTTAGCATATTCTGTGGAAGAAGCTAAAAATGGATTTTTCTGTGTGTAAATTAGCACACAATTTGAATTACTTTGCAGCATTTCTGCACTTTAGGTTTTCCACTGCCATAAGTCAGCAGACATTAAATATTGCATTCAGCTTTCATATACAATACTTCTGGAAGATGGTATGCATATATGGGGTGGAAAATATATCTTTTAAGGCATTTTCAGTCTAAATAGACTTCCAAATCTCATTCAGTAAGCCCATGGATCAGCAGGAATGTTTTTGGAGTATTCCCATAAAATCATCATTTCCTTTATGATGGCATTACATTCCTAGTCAGCCTCCAAAACCTCATCTTTAAAATGGTGTGAAAAAAATATAAACAAATCACTTTACCCACAAAATTCTCCACCATTTCATTAGCCTTACAGAACGAGTTAACATATTTAGCAAACTTCCAACATTTTTCTAATGTTACACTGGCTTGTAATGTTGAGAGGGACTTAGGGAAAAAAGAGGTTGATATACCACAAGTGGGATGTAATTTAAATGGTAAAATAACTGAGACGATTGCTTACTATGATTATCTTGTAGAAGAAAATAAACTAGCTTTAGCCTTGAATTATTGTGATTTTATGAAAAAAAAAGTTTTATGGTTAGTCACTTAGTCTACAATACTTTCTGATACTTGTAACCTGTTTTTTTCTTTTTCCCCATATGGGTTAAGGGCTATGTGTATGAAATAGTTTTCCCTCTTTTCTGGGTCACATTATGCCTAAAGACAGGAACCACAGAGAGGTTTGGTGTGTGGAAATCCAGGGTTGGATTCCTCTTCCCATCTCCACCAGCCCAAGCTCTGCCTTGTCCAGGTGCCACCTGCAGATGCCCACGACCCTGGAGCAACTCAGGAGCCCCCTTCCCCTCCGCTACCAGGGAGAAGCAGAAAGAAATCTGTAATATGATTATCTTGGTACCATATATAAGCTCTATGAATATATAAAAATTGGAAGTCATTGGGTGGGATGTAAAGCATGGGGGACTCAATAGGAATGCCGAGTTTGGCAGGAGGGACTGTGATTTGCTTTAAACTGCTACTGGCCATCAGATAATGTGGTAGATTCCAGGAAAAAATAGAAAGAGAAAAGATATCTGCCTCTAAAAGTCTCGCCAACATTTCAGAAATCACCACTAAAAAACTTTTCTATGCAGCCAAACACCACCCGTTGTCCCAAGATGGCTGAAAGAAGAATGAAAATAAAAAAATAACAACCACCACCAAGAAAATCTCAAAACCTCAAGTGGAGTGCCGTGGCTCATGCCTGTAATTCCAGTACTTTAGGGAGGCTGAGGTGGGAGAATGGCCTGAGGCCAGTAGTTCCAGACCAGCCTGGGCAACCTAGCAAGACCTCATCTCAAAACCTAATGGATGGGATGGAAATGAAAACAGATTATTTTAAGATAACAAGCACTATAATAGAGGTGAAAATAGAGTATCAGAGGGGCCAGAAATGGGAGCAACTAACAGTATGTAAAGGTTGGGAAAGGCTTCTCAGAATAATCCTGAGTTCACTGTAACTGCTGATTCTTAGCAAGTGTCTACATGTGCCAGGTACTAAAGCCTGTTCATTTACTTTATTTAATCCCACCAGACCAATGAGGTAAGGTTCTGTTATTATCCCCATTTTACTGACGATAAAACTGAGGCAAAAATGGTAAGGACTCCCCCAAACCCGCAACACAGGTAGTCTGACTCTTAGCCACTTTGCTAATCTTATGAGGCTATAGACTAAAATGAACAGCTGTGGTTTCTGCACACAATAGGGTTGATAGCACAGGTAATGGTTCTGATATGGGAAAAGCTCAAACTCTTTAAATGCCTCATTTTACTTAGCAAAATGGTTCACAAACTCGATTGTTATAAACACTAAGAACATTTTTTTGATTCCCAAAAATATCATTGTCTAGAGAGCTAAGAATTAGGAGAATTGATTTTCAACCATCAACTTGAGCCAGTATTGATGCTAGGGCTCCATTTCATGAATTTCCAGCTGCATCTGGGGACTGGAAAGTCATCGCTCCGCTTTGCCAATAACTAGTGTATGACGTAGAGTGAGCCAGCTGATCTCTCTCATCCTCAGGGTCTGCTGGCATGTGCTGACCACAACTACCCTATGCAGTTCTTACAGCAATTACAATGGATACTGCCTTTGAATTTTTTAATGTGTGCTAAAGTACTTTTATGTCTTGCTTACTTTGTATGCATTTTCTTCACCTTTGCACTTTTAAGTCTGTTCCAGTGGAATCAAGATGTCCCATGTTAGCAAAAATCAGCAGGCATGGTGGGTCACACCTGTAATCCCAGCACTTTGGGAGGCTGAACTGGACAGATCACTTGAGGTCAGGAGTTCAAGACCAGCTTGGCCACCATTGTGAAACCCTGTCTCTACTAAAAATACACAAATTAGCCAGGCATCGTGAGAGGAACCTGTAATCCTAGCTACTCAGGAGGTTGAGGTGGGAGGATCACTTGAACCCAGGTGTTTGAGGCTGCAGTGAGCCAAGATCTCACTACTGCATTCCAGCCAGGGTAACAAAGTGAGATCCTGTCTTAAAGAAAAAAAGAATCACTTTTATATTGCCATTTGACCAAATAAAATAAGTGAAATTCTCAATAAATCCTGACAAAATAGTATAGTCAGCAATATGAAATGTCAAGGGAGGGATGGAGACACCTCATCTGTAGTTGCACTCTGTCTCTTTTTATAGGATGAATGCTGGCAGGCCCCGAGTTTCGAGATGAAGGCTGACTGCCCTTGGAGGTGAAGGAAGGAATGCTGTGAGCCTCCCTCTGTTTCCACACGAAGCACATGTGGTCCCAGAGAGTGACGTCCCTGTATGTGATGGGCACTCTCTAGCTTCTTACCAAGTGAAATATATGCTGGTTTCTGGATAATAAACTCCACACTCTGGGCAGATAAACACTATGCTGAATCCACAATCTTAGAACTCTTAGTTCTAAGTCTTCCTCAAACTTGTTTCTGAATAAAAATATGGCACAACATGTTACGTGGAAGAAAGAATCAAGTTCAAATACCTTTTTTAGAAATATTAGGATAAACATGGCCAAGAAGAGCCATGAAAATGTTGATATAAATTATCATTCCCCATGAGAGAAAAAAGTTATAAATTCACTAACAAAAAGTTTTTGATTTTTACATTTTCTTTTCCGAAGAATAATCATCCATTAAAAATCTCACTAGACACTGATATTTTATGTAACACAGTTTGTAGAACAATGAAATATTTGGTGAACAGATCACCAAATCAATTTTCAAAACACACAATTCTTGAAGCCTTCTTTCAGAATGCTTTGTAAATTAGAAGCTAAAAGGGTGCTGTCGTTTTTACCCAGTATTTTATGTGTTATTGTCGATGGAATTTTTTCAATGTTAGTTTTCACTTTGCTCCAATATAAGATAATAAGGATTAATAGAATATATCACCACAGTACCTCCTGTGACAGAAGATAGTTTGAATCTATTTAAATTAGGATACATATAAATCATGAAAAAAAATAAGTACAAAGTAAACGTCTGGTAACAATAGATATTTTTAAATATTTAAGAAATATAACATGATTATAGTATTAAATATTTGTACATTTAAAAAGACAGTTTTTTTTTTTAGCATATTTGAATGCTTCTCGAGTGTTTCTTCAGGGCACCTGCCTCCATACTGTGGTAATCATGGCATACTTGCAACTTATAACCAGTGTTTTACAAACTGATAGTCTGTATTTTAGAGCAGATTTGGGGTGATGGTAAAATGGAGCAGAAATCAGATTTCATATACATCCCTCATGCACCTTTCACAGTTTTCCCTATTATCAGTATCCTGCATTAGTGGGGTGCATTTGTTACAATTGATGAATCAATACTAATACAATATTGATTAAAGTTCATTATTGGCATTATATTTCTTTGGGTTCTACAGTTTTGTAAGTTTTGCCAAATGTATAAAGTCATGCATCCACCATTACAGAATCACTTCAGTGTCAGCTGCCCTAAAAATCCCTAAATCTTCACCTTTCATCCCTCCCTTCCTCTGTCCTTTGGCTGCACTCATCCTTTAACTGTCTCCGTAGTTTTGCCTTTTCTAGAATGTCATATATCTGGAATTAAACTTTTCAGATTGGTTTATTTTACTTAGTATTGTGCATAATCCATGACTTTACATGAATTAATAGTTTTCTTTTAGTCCTGAATAATTCTAATTATCTAGATGGACCAGAGTTTATACATTGATCAGCTAACACATATATTGGATGCCTTCAGTTTTGGCTATAAACATGCATGCACCGATTTTTCTATGGACATAAATTTTCAATTCTCTTTAGTTGATACCTATGATGGCTGCATCATACAGGAAGGAAAAAAAAAAAACCACATATACCAAAGTGTCTTCTGAACTGGCTGTACCACTTTGCATTCCCACCAGTAATGAATGAGAGTTCCCATGGATACATATTCTTGCCAGCATTTGACGTCAATGTTTTGGATTTTAACCATTCTACCAGGTATGTGGTGGCATCTGATTATTATTTTAATTTGCAATTCCTTGGTGACATCAGATGTGGAGCACCTTTTCCTATGTTTATTTGACATATGTTTATAATCTTTGGTGAGGTGTCTGTTAAGGTGTTTGGCCCATTTGTTAGTCTGGTTGTTTTTATTGAGTTTTACATTTAATTGTATATTTTTGGACATAGGCCCTTTATCAGAAATGTGTTTTTGCAATTATTTTTCCCAGTCAGTGGCTTGCCTTTCATTCTTTTAACACTGTCTTTCTTAGAGTTTTAATTTGAATAAAGTCCAACTTAAATGATTTCTTCATGGATCACACCTTTGGTGTTGTATATAAAAACCACTGCCAAACCCAAAGTCATCTGGGCTTTCTCCTTTGACATCTTTGTGCAGTTACACAGTTTCAGATTTCATATTTAGGTCTATGAGCCATTTGGAGTAAATGTCTGTAAGAGGTCTATTGTCAATACCTAAATTTATTTATTTATTTTTGGTATGTGGATATCTAGTTGTTACTGAATCAAAGTTTTTCTTGTAAAAAAATCTGTTGTTACTTTTATAATCATAATTACAGTAGTTATAAAATATCATAATAGTTATATGTAGTTTATACTTTCCTTGTAATTTAACATAAAAATTAACTTTTATTTTTGCTAATATATATTACTTTCAGATCCACTGCTGATTTTTAAAAATGATTTATAAGGCTTTAGAGGACACAGAAGGAAAAATCTGTATATTAATCTTAGCAATAAATACAAATATTCAACTATAAATAACAAAATACAACTTAACTACAGTTAGTAAGATGCATTCGTGTATTGGATGTCCAGCTTTAAACCAGAAAGTATTATTATGTATCCTTGAAAATTCATTCGCAGGCATGGGTCAATGTTACAGTGTTAGAGCAAATCCATTTTTTAAGGGGAGCACTGCTGTTCCCATATAGACCCAAAACTTGAATAAAGCTACTTGTAACACATTTATGCTTCACTGCTTCCAAAAATAGGAAACTGGAATTGAAGAAGCAGCAAGGAATCTGCTATATCACATTACACTTACATTTAAATTCAGAAATATATTTGAGAAGTTTAAGAGTATAATATGCCATTTGTTATTTATAGGCATATATGTAAGGCATTTTACTCTATATTATGCACATGTATCTGGATGCATACACCCATTTAAATAATATACATGTGTGTGCACACATAGGTATGTGTATGATGTATATAAAAGCCATGTTAAGAGGGAACATAGTCATGTGGAAAAAGCACAGGTTTTAAAGTTAAACAGGCCTTTTAAAAAAGTCATATTTGCCAGAAATAGCTATGAGAACCTCGACAATGGAATCTGCATTTTTTTAGCTATAAAATGGGAGGTGCAGTAATGTATAGTTACTTCACAATGCTATTGTCAATGAAAGATGAAATACTTGTTGCAAAATGACTCAACAGTTTCTAACACCAGAAAATCGCTTCATAAATATTTATTCTTTCATTTTATTCTCTCCCAAATATGGAATTTTCAATCAATAAACATTCAATGTCTGTCTTGATTAATAAGAGTGCTATATATTAGGGGAGATGTGGAAATAGGAACGGGGGATATACCTACTTTTCAAGATATCTTTAAAAATAAACTAGTGGGTAGATCTCATGACAATATGAAAGAATCTACATACATAAAAATGTAACACAAAAATGAAAGGTTCTTTGGGTCACAGTGATGCTGGCAATAGAAGCTCTGGGCTAGAGAAAACGTGGTTGGTTGGTTCATGGGTCAAAGTAAGACATCCTAGGGTTTTTCCAAGGTGCAGTGAGACATGCTTCCTATCTCCTCTGGTAAAGCTGATGCCTCCAGACAGGAAATTCGTCAGTTTCACAGATATCTGAGGAACAACGTGTCTGCAGCTGGAATCATGCACCATGTTAAAACTCAACGCAGAACAAACCAGTTCATCAACCAGGCCACACAGGAGAGTTTCTAGGAAGATCATTTCATGAGGTGTTGTCTTTCCTTATATTGTACATTCCTTTCTTTCTTTTCTCCATCGTCTAATCACATTCAGGCCCATTACTTCTCAGAAAGAAAATTTCTCCCAGGTAGCCTGACTGTCCTTAGGAGCACCTCCCCACCACCTTCCATCCACAGCTGTGTCTACAGAGACCTTTCAGCTTGCCCTCCATGAATCACCTACAAGTCGTCTTCATCGGACATCCCCGCCCAGGTCTAAATGGAAAGATTTCCACTGAAACTTTCTTCAGCTCATCAGAAGCTTCTAGAAGCAAAATCCAATGAACACTTTTCAGTTTATTATGTCCTTGCTGCCTCTACGGGCCTCACCCTCCTCACGTAAGACCATAAGCCCCTGATACCACGACTTCTTCCCCTCTGGATGGTCCTTTCTGTGTCCACTCCTGTCTTTTCCACTCTGACCATTTATGATGGTAAATTTTCTATGGGGTAAGGGTTGCCCAGAGAGCTGGTAAAACATTGCTTCTGGGTGTGTCTGTGAGGGTGTTTCCAGAATAGATTAGAATTTGAATCAGTAGATGGAGTGAAGACTCATCTTCACTATTCCACAGGCACTGGCCAATGCATGGCAGGCCACAAAGAACAACAGATAAAAGGTGAATTTTCTCTCTTTCAGAGCTGGGATCTCCAACTTCTCCTGCCCTGGGACATCAGTTCTTCTGGTTCTAAGGCCTTCAGACTCAGGACTGGACTCAGACCACTAACTCTTCTAGTTCTTAGGCCTTTGGTCTTGGCTGAATTACACCAGTGGCTTTCCTAGATCTCCAGGCTGTAGACAGCAGATCATGTGACTTCTCAGCCTTCATAATCATAGCTATGTCAATTCCCATAATAAATGTATGTGTGTATGCCTATAAATTGTATGTGCTAGATATACAAGAAAAAAACAAACCCATTCAAAAGTGGGCAAAGGACATGAACAGACACTTTTCAAAAGATGACATTTATGCGGCCAATAAACACAAGAAAAAATGCTCATCATCACTGGTCATTAGAGAAACGCAAATCAAAACCACACTGAGATATCATCTCACACCAGTCAGAACGACAGTCATTAAAAATCTGGAGACAACAGATGCTGGAGAGAATGTGGAGAAATAGGAATACTCTTATACTATTGGTGGGAGTGTAAATTAGTTCAACCATTGTGGAAGACAGTGTGGTGATTCCTCAGGGATCAAGAAATAGAAATTCCATTTGACCCAGCAATCCCATTACTGGGTATATATCCAAAGGATTATAAATTGTTATATTATAAAGACACATGCACACATATGTTCATTCTGGCACTGTTTGCAATAGCAAGAACTGGAACCAATCCAAATGCCAGTCAATGATAGACTGGACAAAGAAAATGTGGCACATACACACCACAGAATACTATGCAGCAATAAAAAATGATGAGTTTGTCTCCTTTGCAGGGACATGGATTAATCTGGAAACAATCATTCTTAGCAAACTAACACAAGAACAGAAAATGAAACACCACATATTTTCACTCATAGGCAGGTGATGAACAATAAGAACAATATCTCACACTGGAGTAGATTAGGAGGTGGGGTGCCAGGGGAGAGGAGGGACCGTAGGGGGTGAGGGGTTGGGGAGGGATAACACCAGGAGAAATGCTTGATGTAGGCGATGGGGGGATAGAGACAGCAAACCACCACAGCATATGTGTACCTATGCAACAATCCTACAGGATAAGCACATGTACCCCAAAGCTTAAAGTACGATAAAAAAATTATATGTGCTATATATAATATATTTTAAAATATATGCATAGAGTTATATTATAATAATTATAATATTTGCATGCAATACCATATGCATATATATGTAAATCATATCTGTGGCACCTGCTAGTTGTCTTTCTCTGGAGATCCCTAACACACCATCCCTGAATGTTATCTGCAGGATTCTCTACTGCACCCACAGAATAGTCTCATTCACACACATGAAGTAGGCCTCCCCTTGTTTGCCCTACGTCCTTATGTATAATTTATAAATAGATATCTTATTTGAGATCCAAATTCATACATCCAACTTCCTTTGGGACTTGTCCATTTGTATATTTCATAGCCACCTAAAATTCAATATATGCATGTCCCAGACCAATTTCTAAATGATTTCAACAGAGCTGCAGTTTCGTTTTCTCTGTCCCAACACATCCACTTATTGAGCTAGGCACCAGTTATCCAACAAGCATGGGTTCTGCCTCTATAGTTTTCTTTCCATCGCTGCTGTCTGAGTCTGGGTGCTGTCATCTTTCAGATGATTAACCGTAAAAGCATTATAACCAGACTTGAATTTTCCAATCAATTTTCCATGTTGCCACAGCAGTGAACTTTCTCAAACACATATCTGAAAATATTACTTTCTTCTTTTATATTTGCCAGTGGATTTTAGAAGAAAATACAACTTCCTTGCATCAAATTGAAAAAGAAAAAAAAAGAGATTTTCATTATATGCAGCACCCCACGTTTCTGGCCTCTTTTGCACCAGGTCCCCCCACACACTCTGCTCTCCTTGTATTGACCTCTTTGTAGATCCTTGGATCAAGCACAACGTATCTCGCAAGTAATGCCTGTGTGATTCCTTACTGTTTTCCCACAATTAATAAAAAACTTAAACATTATACTCAATCAATGTAAAATGAATGATTGAGTTCTGTATGAGAAATGGCAAATTAAAAAGTCTCTTATCTAGAGTAGAAACTGTAAGCAGATGATTCCGATACAAGGGATTTTGAATGAAAATGCTTGTACCCTAGAAATTTAAATGTTCAAGAAAATAGTTAATGTGGCAGAGAGAAACAAGAACGGTTAGGTTTTGTTGCTGTTGCATGGGGATTGGAATGGATATCCCAGAAGAAATCTGAGAAATAATTCAGCCATGACAAAATAAAGGCTGAGAAAACAATTTTGTTTTAGGTCTGGAAAACAAAAGAAGGATAATTACATTTATTGAGCAAATGTAGGCCAGGTACTCCCAAGCAATCTACTACTCCCTTTATAATACATTGTGGGTTATAGTCAGGCCTTGCAATGCATTAAATAAAAAGCACAGTGTAAAGGAAGAATTGGAGCTTACTCTCACAGTGTATTTGCTTTGATGATGACGTTGTTTTGGATGGTACTGAATGTCTAGGCTTGAAGAGTCCTACAAGAGCTTATGTTGGCCATAACATAGCACCGTCAAAACCTAGCATCTAATAAAAAATGTATGCTGCATACAAAAATGAATAGTTATTTTTATGAAAACCATTGAAAAATTTCACTTTTTTTTACTCATGTATATTTCTCATTTTTATTTTAATATCACCCAAAGAAGCAAATACTCTATCCAGTTTTGTTGTTCATTGAATATTTATGTTGTACATTTAGATGCATAGTCTATTACTTTGTTATGCTATAACATTCCCGACTTTCATATAAATATGAAATCAATGTAATTGCATTCATATAAAGCAAGAGATAAGCCCTCAGAATGAAAACGCCATGCAGAAATAAAAAATGAATGCCTTTCATTTCACACTGAATTCAATGCACAAGCTTTTCTTTTTAAATATATAATTAAATGTGATTTGATTAGTAATAGATGCAAATGGCTTTTTTTCTCCATAGAATGATTTAAAACATCATTGCAATTAGGTGTTTGATTTTCCATCTACCTGTCTACAAAGCATTTCTCTTTTTTAACTTATCTCCATTTGTCAAGGTAATTACAGAACTGATTTGAAAGCAGCTGCATTTCCAGGTGCCTTACTGTTAGTACATGTGAAATCACCCAACAACCTGATACACGGAGAGCATACTGCCTTGGTCTTCTGGGGATTGGTGAAGTGCAGAGGAAGTTAAGCATTTCTCTGTACCTTAAAAGACATTTAGAATCCTGTTAACTGGGAAATTTGTTTTACCTCCATATTTGGTCTATGTAAGTTAATTTCATATAAAGTTTTAAGACAAAATTTTATTTTGTATTTCTAAGTGTATCAGATTATGAGAAGTATATTTTGTTGTCTTTTTGCATTCATTTAATGTTTTAAGCATCATAAAACTCCATTAAACTTGTGTAAGTTTGATTTAATAAAAGTGGTCGTTAAAAAAAATAGCATCATGCCCCAACTGTCATTTGTACAGAGAGGATTCCACCCTGTTGGTTTGATTTCTGGAAATCATTCCATTGGTAGCAATGTAATGTTATCAATCCTACCATATTCCAGAATGCCAAAGAAACTAAAATAGAAGATCAAACATCCAAGAAACTTGGAAGGAGAGGGGAAGGAAAGGGGAAAAAGAAATTATTCCAGAAATAAGAAAAAGGACTCCCTTATAATGAGGTATACTGATTAACCTAAACAAAACACAATAACAGTTTTCTAATTGTGACTTATTTCAACCAATCTTTTTTTGTTCTTTTAATTGTCTCTGTTAAATAGGCTGCTACTGATTCCCACACTTCCAATAACTGTTTAACCTACAGAGAATTTTGCAATTCCTCCCTACCCAAGAATGACAGTCACGCACACAGCATTACGTGATACTGGCAGTCTTGGATCTATAAAAAGACATAAATGGACGGGCACGTTGGCTCTTGCCTGTAATCCCAGCACTTTGCGAGGCCAAGGCAGGCAGATCACTTGAGGTCAGGAGTTCAAGACCAGCGTGGCCAACATGGTGAAATACCACCTCCACTAAAAAAAAACAAGAATTAGCTGGGTGTGGTGGTGTGTGCCTGGAATCCCAGCTACTTGGGAGGCTGAGGCAGAAGAATCACTTGAGCCCAGGAAGCAGAGGTTGCACTGAGCATAGACTGTGCCACGGCACTCCCAGCCTGGGTGATACAGTGAGACTCCATTTAAAAAAAAAAAAAAAAAAAAAAAAGACATGACCTAGGTGAATGGGCCGTTTTCAACACTCTATTAGGATGGTAGCTTTCGAGTCACGTTTCTGTTAATCAAGGACAAGATTGGAGCAGAGAGATGGTTGCAGCATTCTTCTTTATCAGCTTTATAGTTAGAACGCCCCTCATGTTTAGATAGGCATAGGTTCCACAGCCAGAAAGGGATTTTTTTTCCCCAGCTCTCCTTTTCTGCTTGGTGTGGCAATATGAATAAGGTCTCAGCAAGAGAGTATCACTGGATGTTATGTATGCAGCTTTCACTATACCCGTTGGAAAGATGTTTCCTAGCCTTCACTTCTGCCTCTCATTTCCATGATTGTGGTTTCAGGGCCAGTTTTGATCACGTAGAGGAATACAACACATTTCAGTGGAGGAAGGACACACATGTGCACAAACCTGGTCCCTAGATGGCATAGGAAGCTGAACATCTCTACCAGCTTAGATGACTCACTTCTGAGCTATTACTTAAAGAAAAAATAATAATACAAAGCCACCGCACTTTTAGGTCACTTTGATATATCAGCTTATTCTCTATATTAACTGTGTGGAAGCATTTAACCAAAAACTATTTTTGCAGGAGACAGTTCATTTATTTTTTCGAACATATTTTAAAATTCAGAAACAAAGAAAACAGGTAGTTTTGATACATGCAATCTGATCAAAGATGTTTTGATTTAAAAGGATCTTTAACAGACTACCTAGACCAAGGTAGCAAATATACTCTCCTCACTCACCTTTGCTATTATCCAGTCCACAGTGTCACATATTTAAAATCAATCTTAACAATTTTTTCTTCTGAGCCTGGAGGCAGTTTCATCATCTTTCTTAGCACAGTGCTCCACACAACCATCACTAATTGATCGAAGTCGACACAGAAATGGAAAACTATTTGCTCTCCTTGAAATACTTTGATCCTATCATTTTACATACTGGAAAACAGAGATGAGGGCTCAGCTCAAGTTAGTTTCCTGAGTGTCTGAGTATGAGCACTTCATCGATTTCATTAAAAAGAAACAAATCGAACAACGGCTGCCCAGATCAATATCAGGATTTACAAAATCCTGCCTTTTGAAGTAGTCCTTGACAACAAATTCTCAAAACTAGATTCACCATTTTGAATGTTTTAAAATAAAATGTGGCTACAATTACCTAAGGAGACACTGATTTGGCTCTGGCAAGATTCATGTGGAGTATCTTACCTTTCATGGACTCAGCTCAGCAACGTCCACCTGCTCCACCAACCCTCCTATAATACTGAAAATCCCCTAATGCAGAGGCAGACTATCTTTCTATAGATAAAATCCAATAGACTCGAGGCTGTACATGAAACCCAATCCCTTGACTTCTCACAGTCCCCCGGCCATGAGTGTCTCTGGTGTGGGGTGTACACCTTAATTATCCTCCCTACCAAGCCCCACATGGACCACTCTCTTTTCTTTTGTTTTCACTTAGATCCTCTCATTCTTCACAATGGATTTGACCTGATGGTGATATTTTAGTGTGCAGAAAAACAACGTGAAATTGAATCCTGTCCACCTCACCATCCCTGAGGTTTTCCCTAGCTGACTGTTGGCAGGTTCCAGGCAACACCGTATCACCCCACACTTTAGAGGCTGCCCTCAAATCCAGGCTTCTCGGTTTAACATACAAGACAATGTTGGTCACAACACTTCTCAGGATCATTTTATTTTTTTGAGACAGGGTCTTGCTCTATCTCCTGGCTGGAGTCCAGTGGTACAACCATAGTTCACTACAACCTCCCAGGCTGAAATGATGCTCCCACCTCAGACTCTCTAGTTGCTGGGATTACTGGCTTGTGACACTACACATGGCTAATTTTTTTTCTTTTTTCTTTTTGTAGAGATGGGGTTTCTCCACCATATTGCTCAGGTGGCCTCAAACTCCCGGACTCAAGCGATCTGCCCACCTTGACCTCCCAAAATGACTCCAGGCACGAGCCACTGCTCCTAGCTGGTCACATTCTTTAGCAACCTAAGTGATCTAGAAGCTTTAACAGTTTAATTTCAAATTTACTAATCAATTTACTGTCACTGAATGAAATAACCAACTGGCATATGCTAGCACTGACATTAATGGGTGTCTTAGAAAGCACAAACTCTAATATGCACTGGGATTTTAAACATTGTATGTTTTTTAATCTTGAGACACAAAGCATACTATTCTATTTGGCCAGATGTCTATGTGTGCCTCCCTTTCAAGGTGAGTGATTCATCTGCTGTGTTTCTGCTTCAGAAGGAACTGGGAAAACCCTTCCCTGAAACTTTATGCATATCCCTACACTAAAATCTCACATTCTGTTTTCTTTTGGCTTCTGTGTACTTTAAATAAGAGCCTTCTCAGATCCAGAATCCTGCCTCAAAGTTTCGCATCCACTCCCATCTCCTATTGGTGCAACACTGTGGAGGTGTAGAAATGGTACCAACAATAGCAGATTTATTGGGTGGGCAATTTCCGCCCAGACGTAGGTGGAACTCTGGAGAAGATTAGCATAGTCAGCCCTCCATTCCCCAGGAGGCATCTACATCTTGGGCATCCAATTGTCCTACAAGGGGCTTCTAGAATCACAGTGAGTTTCAATGGAGGGAAAAATATATATGAAGCCTATTTTCTGCAGTGCTAAGCACAGCAATCTATCTTAATGATGAGCATTTATTCTCCTACCACAAGAATGCTCAGAAGCTTTAAAATTTAAAGTGAAACTAGATAAGCATCCTTTGAACAATCATCTCAGGAGTGTGGCAAAGTGCTTTACACACCTAACCCCACCCTCATCACAGGATGGCCCACTGCAATGACGCTCTAGCTGGATGTTTGTGAAAACCCAGCTGAGAAGCTTTTCTTTTAAACCTCTTCTCTGGGAACAGGTGACGAGGCAAGTTCCTATTCCCCAAAGGGACCAGGCCTTCCTCTGGTCTCTCTCTGCTCTTTTGTACCTTGCTTATACATGCTGGCTGACTGATGACATTTCACCGAGTCACAACATGAAGCATGCTAATAATAAGCTCACATTTTCATGGTGGTGAAAGGATCAATGCAACAAGAAGAGCTAACGATCCTAAATATATACGCACCCATTACAGGAGCACCCAGATACATAGGGCAAGTTCTTAATGTCTTACAAAGAGACTTAGACTCCCACACAATAATAGTGGGAGACTT
>CAUYQU010025713.1:0-14260 GCA_963574635.1 Cheracebus regulus
CAGAAGGGGAAGAAGGAGGAGAAGACGGAAGACAGCTGAACCGCTGGGGCGCCCGCAACACCCGAGCTTCCCACAATAAAGTTGCCAGAACAAGTACCTGTTGTTGTGTGCTCCTTGCCGGCCGAGGCGCGCGCGACAAGGAAGAGTGAAGATATGCCTACTTGAGCTCAATGGGAGAAAGTAGATCCAGTTTTTGAATCATATTCCACAAAAAATAATATACAAATATTCATCTCTTCAAAACAATGCTGAAAACACATATTGGAATCCATCCTAATGATATAGAGCTTTAGTGCTAAGTGAGGCTGGGTAGTAAGGAAAACAGATAGTATTTAGATTCTATGCCCTAAGGAAGCAATACTTCTTTGGTAATGCACTGCTAAAGATCACTGGACTTACTTAAACTGCAATTTCAGCATCTCTATGTTTGCGACTTTTACAAAGAGTAATAAGAGTCCTAATAAAAGAAAGTGACATTGTAGAAAAGACTATGATGAGAAAAGAACAATTTCAAATAGAGCAAAGGATCAATAGAACTTAGACAAAATAGAGAAAAAAGAAATCCAAACCAGTTTAAAAAGAATAATTATCTTACAAAAGTGGCTGAGACATTTCATTAGGATGCTGGTTATTGGTATCATAACTTTACTGTGTATGACTTATAACTTGCTAAAAAATATACACTTTCTAGTTATGAGAGTTGGTTCAGTTATGAAGTGACTTTAGTTTCATAAAGTAGTTCTCTGAATACTGCTATAGACAGAGAGCTAAATGGGTTGGAGCTTTCTTCACTGCCTGTCATGATCTAGACACTTGTGACATCAGTAGCAAGTCTTAGAAAATCCTTTAATTAGGATATTATTTATACACAGGAGAATCTCTGTAACAGATAGTAGCCATAGGAAGCTAATTAAACCTTTACAAAGTTTGATCATTTAATTTCTCCTTGCATGAGTCAATAATGCTAAAATTAATCAACCCAGAAGTAAGAAATATTATTGTCTTATTACCATAGACAATAGTCTCTTGGATAAAATTTAAAATATAGGGAGATAAGGGTTGAATTGTGTTCCTCAAAAAGATATATCACAGTCCTAAACCCTGGTATCTGTGAATGTAACCCTATTTGGAAACAGGGTCTTTGCAAATGTAATTAAGATGAGGTCATACCGGAGTGGGGTGAGTCCTTAATCTACTGTGACTGGTTTCCTTATAAGAAAAGCAGGGACACAGAGACAGACACACAGAGGAAAGAAGGATGTGCAAAGATAGTGACAACTGGAGTTATGTTGTCACAAGCAAGGAACTCCTGGGGCTATAAGATACTGGAAGAGGTAAAGAAGGATTCTGCCCTAGAGGCTTCAGAGGGAACATGGCCCAACCAATGCTGTGATTTTGGACCTTGAGCCTTCAGTTCTGTGAAAGGATACATTCGTAATGATGTGTTAGAGCAGCCCTGGAAACTAATGCACATGGCTTCAGAATTAGAACTATTATATTTACAAACCAAAATTGAAACCTGTGCAAATGATACAATTTTTGATATATGATTTTAGAAGCCTGCCCCTCTAACATATATATATATATATTATATATATGTATATATAATATAAAATGTTTCATGTATATTTCATGTACTACAATTTCATTATTTACTCATGTATATTTTATATACTATAATTTCATTATATTCATGTACTGTAATTTTAAGTATATTAAACGTACTATAATTTCTCATTTGGGACTTAACAACAGGCTTCTGTGATAAAAGTTTCATGATTCTTTGCAGAAAATTATATCTAATTTCATGTGGTACACACACCCTGCCCCTTAAGTTTGCAGACATTTTCAAAAATGGCACTATAGATTTGGTGAGGTTTTGGGAAAGCCTTCCTCCCCACTATGCTGCTGCTTGATCTATAACTTGGTATAATATTTCTTTTGCAGGGCAACTGTCAATTAACTTATTCAAGTTAGCACGTTGCTTATCCTTTATTTTGGAAATTTCATACCTAGGAATTCAGTCTTAAGGATACAATGATGAATATGCACAAAAAATATAATCACATGATTTATAAAGAATACTTACTGTAGTGCTATTAATATGAACTAATTAGAATTGTCCAAAATATACCATAACATGAATAGTTGAATATGTTATTTAATACCCATATGATATACTTTGGATATTTGTCCCCACCCAAATCTCATGTTGAATTGTAATCCCCAGTGCTGGGCCCAGTGGGGAGGTGTTTGGATCCTGGGGGCAGATCTCTCAGGGCTTGGTGCTGTCTTTGTGACAGTGAGTTCTTATGAGATCTGGTCATTTAAAGGCATGTGGCACCACCCCTTCTCCCTCTCTCTCTGTCGCTCTCTCACTCCTGCTTTCGCCATGTGACATGCCTGCTTCCCCTTCACCTTCCACCATGACTGTAAGCTTCCTGAGGCATCCCTAGAAGCCAAGCAGATGCCAGCACCATGTTTCCTGTTAAACCTGAAGAACTGTGAGCCAATTAAACCTTTTCTTTATAAATTACCCAGTCTCAGGTATTTCTTTATAGCAAGGCAAGAACAGCCTAACATACCATACAAATTAAATACTACATGAACATTAATGATATTGTAGAAAAATATTTATGTGAAAAGTTTTTTA
This sequence comes from Cheracebus regulus, assembly GCA_963574635.1. Taxonomy (NCBI): domain Eukaryota; kingdom Metazoa; phylum Chordata; class Mammalia; order Primates; family Pitheciidae; genus Cheracebus; species Cheracebus regulus. The sequence goes on from CAUYQU010025713.1 coordinate 2,654, forward strand.
ATGACCTGTTTTGAAATTAATAAAAAAGTTTGCAAAACAGAATGCACAATAGGATTACCTGCATAAACATTAACAGAAGGCTACATGTCTATAAATGCAGATGATAATATTGATAACTTGTGGGAAGTAGGCAATGGAAAAATTTTTAATTTTATTCACTTTTTTAGTATCTTCTACATGAATATGTGTAACTTTTTAATAAAAAGTATTTTATGTATGTATTTTTTTTTTTTTAGAGATACGGTCTCACTGTGTTGCTTAGGCTAGAGTGCAGTGATGTCATCATAGCTCACTATAGCCTCAAACTTCTGGGCTCAAGAGATCTTCTTGCCTCAGCCTCCCAAGTATCTAGGACTCCAAGTGTGTACCGCCACACTCCCCTAATTTTTAAAAACGAGACGGGGACCTCACTATATTGTCCAGGCTGGTGTTGACCTTCTTGGCTCAAGAGATCCTCCCATGGTGGTCTCCTGGAATGCTGGAATTAGAGCCATCAGCCACCATACCTGGCCGAGAAAGGACTTTAATTTGCTTAAATACAAACATGTGCAATGAACAAATGAAGGAATTGCTGATAACAGAATGCCATTCCAAAAAATGTGCTAAGACTCTACTAAATACTATACATTAATAGGAATGGTAGTAGTAAGCAATTGCTAGCAGGAATTGGTTTACATCAAATGATGTAAACATCTACACTGTTGCAGTTTTAAGTGTATCAATATATTCCTATTCTTTTCTGATTTTTTCCAAATGGTCATGTCTCCCACTAAAGCCATTCATTTCTGTCATTAAGGGTTAATAATACCATTGGGCAAATTCTGGACCATTAAATAAAACACAGTAGATAACTATAATTTTTAATAAAAGAGAGGAAGGCTGAGTGCAGTGGCTCACACCTATAATCCCAGCACTCTGGAAGGCCCAGTGGAGAGGGCAAATTGAGTCCAGGATTTCAAGACCAGCCTAGGCAACATAGTGAGACTGCTGTCTCTGCAAAAAAAAAAAAAATTAAACTTAGATAGGTATGGTGGCATGCTCCTGTAGTCCTAGCTACTCAGGAGGCTGAGGTGGGAAGATGACTTGAGCCCAGGAGTTTGAGGGTGCAGTGAGCCATGATCATGCCACTGTACTCCCAGTCCAGGTGATAGAGCAAGATCTTATCTCAAAAAATACAAATTCTAAAAAAATTAATTAATAAATAAAAAGATAAAGGGAGAAAAATGTTTTGGAAAGTCTGAGTAGCTTCTTCATGTTTCTCTATTTTGGACAATATAAGAGATTGTCCAAAAAAGAAAAGGTGAGGGGGCATTCCAAGACATTTTGTGCATCAAAGAAAATTAAAATGCAAACAGATTGTCAAAACAAAACAATTGTAACAAAGATAATCAAACAGATTAGAAATGCATTTGATGACTATACCTAGCTATATAAGATTCTAAAAATTAATATAAACAGGAATGCTGGCTTACTTTAAGAGAAAGTCCTTCCATCTTTCCCACTCTCTCTTCCATTTTTTTCTTAATATTAAATGGGTAGATACTATCTACCCACTGGTCATGTAGGAACTAATGGTTCTGCTGATTTTAATTGACATGTGAAGAATAACTGTGCAGTGTGTAGTTCAGTGTTAAAGAGATGTAAATGCACAGTAACATAAGGGAGTGAAGGAGCTGGTCAAAGAAGGGAGGGAAGCAGTGCAAAAGCAGTGAAAGTAGCTTGAGTCTGTTGGAAGAAGACAAAGACAAGATGAAGAGAGTCTGCATTAAGGCAAGACAGTTGCAATGAATATAAAAGCTTATCAGCAAGGATCTTTCAAGCAGTGGTTTTCAAACTACAAAACAATAAGGTTATTGTGATTATTCGCTTTAGCCAGTCTTTTCCCACTTTTTCTGAGGAATAAAGTAAATATATAGACATTTTAATTATTTTTTTTTCTGAAACCCCTTTTTAACTTCTATTTTTTGTTAACTGTTAGTAGCTGCTATATTCTGGGAAGACCAGTATAGAAAGAAAAAAACAAATAGGAAGCAAAAATAAAACAGAAAACACAAAATAAATAATTTCCAAAGTTTTATGCATTTTTGAGAGGGCAAGACCCTTGTAAATGTGATGTTGATATAGTCTACTAGTGATTTTTTTTTTCGAGACAGTGTCTTGCTCTGTCACCCAGGCTGGAGTACAATGGCACTATCTCAGCTCACTATTGCAGCCTCAACTTCCCAGGCTCAAGTGATACTCCCACCTGAGCCTCCTGAGTAGCTGGAACTACAGGCACACACCACCCACCATGCCTGGCTAATTTATTTTATTTTATTTTATTTTATTTTATTATTTTATTTTATTTTATTTTTTGTAGAGACAGGAGGTCTTGCTATGTTGCCCAGACTTGTCTCTTAACTCCTGGGCTCAAGTGATCCTCTTGCCTTGGCCTCTCAAAGTGCTAGACTTACAGGCGTGAAGCACCACATCTGATCTACTAGTGAAATCTTTACCGGGTTTTAGGCAGATTATAATAGGATTAGGTCTGTTAGTGACCAGAAAATCCAAAATAACAACGACTTATTAAAGGATCATTTTTTTTTCTCTCTCTCTCAAGGGAAAAACAGGTTTTCTGAGCTGGTACAAAAGCAAGCATCTTTTTATCATGCTCTTTGATTGGCCTTCATAGAGTCTACTTTGTGATCCACAGTGGCTTCTCTTGCATATTGTACTAGCCCATAGGAAGGACAGGAAAGGGAAAGAGAATGAGACCTTCATTCAATAACACTTCTTGAAAGCTGAACACACCATCATTATTTGTAATACTATTGGGCAAGACACATCTAGCTTCTAGGAAAAGTTGGAAAACATCTTTAGTCTCAGAAGTTAAGTGTCCAGATAAAAACAAGAGGTTTTAACACTGCAGAAGAAAGGGAAAGTATATTGGTGGACATTATCTGTCTCTCCTACATTGGTTTTTGCATATCCATCAGTTTATATCTATGAACTTAGAAATGACATCAGCATTACCCAATTTCTGAGAGTGAAGGAACCTAAACAAGTTTTATAGTATGAAAAGTGAATCCGTTTCTCTCTCTCTCTCTTCTATCATACCTTTCCAACACAGATCCACATTTTCAAAGACTTAATCCCGGGTGCTCTTTACTCTCTTATTTTTTTCAGTTGAATCTCTCAATACCAGTATAGAGGAGGTAATAGCTGCAGAAATTATGTTTCTCTTTTTCTTTTCTTACATGTGTTTCCTCGTAGCTTACTACTGAAAGCAGTTTTTAACAGCCCTTAAAGAACCAGTGCTGAAACACCTGTTTCCAATTTCCAATACATAAATTATCATCTTCAGTGTAGACTGTATGCATTTATGACTAGAAGGCTTCATTGACCTGATCTTTCAATGAAATTATACTAAAATTATCAACCACTGAAAACAGCAAATGATGCAGCTTCTTACAAAACACAAACTGCTTTGAAGTGAATTTACCCTCTAGCGTTAAGACTGCCACGAACCTGATGGACTTTATTCATCTGGAATCAATACATTAATGAGATTTTGATTTTCTCAGTGATACAGCTGATTCTTTTTTTAAAGGAAAAACAACTGAGAAGATGGTGTTTCAGCCAGATGTTTTTTCTCCAGGGGAAGATAATTCACAGTCCACAGCTGTCTTTGTGTTCGTACCCCAATGCAAAAGAAAACCAAGCTCACTGGCCTTTTCGTCAGCCAGCTACCCAGATCTAAACTAAGAATGAACCAAAGCAGAATGATGAATAATTTAGTGCTTTTAGACAAATCCCTTTAACACTCCAAAACAATTAAATATCTTCTAGAATAAAAAATTTATTAGTCAGAAGAATGTAAACTTGATCATATACTTATCTATATACAAAAATCTACCAGAAACAAAAATAAGAGAAAACAGAAGGAGTGTAAGGAGCATAAGGAAAAATTCCCCCACCCAAAGTATGATTTTCTTAGCCACCTGCAAATATTTACCTAAGTTATCTCATGTGAATAATATTTTAAACTTATTTTCACTTTTCTCTCTAATTTATTGCTTTTGCTATTAAAATGTTTAACCTTATAGAATTTATTCATTAGTGCCATTTTAACATCTCTATGTTATGAAATTCTGTTGTACATTAAAAAAAGCAGATTTAAATTAGGCTTTGAGGGTTTGCCATTTCATACAATTTTCCCTTAGGAGACTCAGCTAATTAAACAAATGATTGCAAAATACCCATGGTGTCAACCCTGCAGGCTCTTACTAAGGACAACTAAAGCCAAATTTCAGTCATTTATCTCCATCCATGCTGGCCTTTTCTCATGCCTTCATCCTACCCTCAGGACAAGTATGTACTATAATAACAATATGTGCACACATAAGAGTACAGTCTAGGCAGCAAGGAACTTAAAACTTTCAAGAAAACACCAGACATGTACAAATAATTTCAATATTTTTATAGGCATTCAGCAGTGGAAATTACTTTTTCTCATGATAAGTAATTTATTTTACTTTATCCAATAACAACAAAAAATCCATTCTATAATTTTGAAATTGTCACATGGGTTAAACGATCTCATAGGTGTGTGTTCCTTCTTTGCATTAGAAAGAATTTGTCCTCTGGTATGAAATATTCTTCAAAACAAATCTTTTTGCCTTCTTTAAGCCCTTTTTCTCGTCTTCCAGTTTCAAAATCTCTATCAATTATGTGGTGCTGACATAAATTTTGGGTCAATTACAGTGAGTGTCTGATGAAATGGTGTGGAGAAAAGAAAAATTCAAGAAAGAGCTTCCTCCAGGGTATAAGCTACTGTAATTTTGACTTGAACATCACCTGAGACTATTTGTAAGGCCTAAGAATATATATGCAAATTTAAGAAATGACCTAATTTATATGCAAATACATAAGTGAGCCTCCAGCTTATTGGAATAACCTGGTAGAGATCAACAATTTTTCAGTTATGCTTAATGATTTTTATTCCTTGGATTTTTAAATATTTAAGGTTTGAACTAGGATATTCATTGTTGCTTTTATTTTTGCAAAATATGAAAGAGAAAAGAGAATAAATTAGGGATGGCTGGAGATGAAGAAAGAAAAGGGGAGGAGGTAAGCTAATAGCTTGCCTAATATGGGAATTTAGAGTCTGTGACTTTAAAAACCTATCCAATGTAAAAGTTTAGTTTACAATGATAAAGTACACCTAGCATCTAGTTATTACTCCCCATTGTGATTAGAGAAAGTTTGAAGAGAAAGCCCTGTTAGATTTGGAATAGAGAAAAAGAAGTGGGGAGGAAGAAAGCAATTCTAAAAGATAAAATCAAGGCCAAACCCAAGCATACAAAAAAACATTTTCCTCTCCTTTCACCAAAGAAGGAAACTTTCCCCCAGTAGCATGTTTTGATACATCATTCAGAAGCAGCATCAATTATTTTAAACCTTTCTTCCCAGTTCAGGTGCAAACTTATGAACATAGGCTATTTATTCCTGCTTCTCAAATTATCTGATTTACCCTTTTAGGGAAAAATTCTCATCTCAGGAGAGGGTATCAAGGAAACTAAACAAGCAAACAAATAGATTTATTATAACCTCCTAATGGCCCTAGTACATTTACTAGTAAAATTGACACAGAAAAAGAAAAAAGTAAAATTGATGCTAAAAAAGAAAAATAGAGAAGTCTAGTAGTGTCTCCCCAATGGAAGGTAATAAAAGGAGATGCTCTCAGGCTTAGATGCAAAAAAGTGCATATTCAAAATGTGTCATTACCAGGTACAAACCAACAGTTTCCCTTTCCTTATATGTAAATAGATTTTACTATCACGACGTGTTTGTGAAAGTTAAATGAGACAAACCAGCCGGGCACGGTGATTCATGCCTGTAATCCCAGCACTTTTGGAGGCTGAGTCAGGTGGATCACCTGAGGTCAGGAGTGTGAGACCACCTTGGCCAACATAGCCAAACAATGTCTCCACAAAATATACAAAAATTAGTAGGGCATGGTGGCGGGTGATTGCAATTCCAGCTACAGGGGAGACAGAAGCAAGAGCATAGCTCGAACTCGGGAGGCAGAGGTTGCAGTGAGCTGAGATTGAGCCACTGTGGGTACGATCCTGGGATAGAGCAATACTCTGTCTCAAATAAAAATAAATAAATAAATAAATGAGACAAACTAGTTGATGGTTAATTCCTTTTAAAAAGGTAACATTCATTACATAAGAACCTGGATTTGCTTTTATTTTTTTTAATTATTTTTTATTATTATTTTTATTTATTTTTTATTTTATTTTATTTTATGGGGGTTGTGCTGTGTTGCCCAGGCTGGAGTGTAGTAGCCTAATCATGGCTCACTGCAGCCTCAAACTCCTAGGCTCAAGCGATCCTCCCACCTCAGCCCCATGAGTGACTGGGATTGTTGTCATGCACCACCATGTCCAGCTAATTAAAAAAAAGTTTTTTTTTTTTTGTCCAGGCACAGTGGCTTATGCCTGTAATCCAAGCACTTTGGGAGGCTGAGGCAGGCAGATCATGAGGTCAAGAAACCGAGACTACCCTGGCTAACATGGTGAAATGCTGTCTCTACTATAAATGCAAACAACTAGCTGGGCATGGCAGCAGATGCCTGTAGTCCCAGCTACTCAGGAGGCTGAGGCAGGAGAATCGCTTGAACCCAGGAAGTGGAGGTTGCAGTGAGCCGAGATCATGTCACTGTACTCCAGCCTGGGCTACAGAGCGAGACTTCTTCTCAAAAAAAAAAACAGAATTTTTTTTTTTTTTCTAAGAGGCAGAGACAGGATCCCACTATGTTGACCATACTGGTCTTGACCTCCTAGCTTCAAGTAATCCACCCACCTTGGCCTACCCAAAGCATTGGGATTATAGGCATGAGCCATGGCAGCTGGTCTTGTCACATATTTTATCTCTAAAACCTAAGCAACATCAACCAAACAATTAAAAACAAACAAACAAACAAACACCTGACAAGCTATGCCCATTATAAAGAAAAAAAAAAAACTTCTATAAGTATACTTCTTTTTCTCTTAGTTTAAGAATCACATGGCCAGGTACAGTGGCTCATTCCTGTAATTCTAGCACTTTGTGGGGATGAAGCGAGAGGATTTCTTGAGCACAAACGTTTGAGACCAGCACAGGTAATTAGTGAGACCCCTGTCTCTACAAAAAATAGAAAAATTAGCTGGGCATGGTGTTGCATGCCTGTGGTACTAGCTACTCAGTAGGCTGGGGTGGGAGGATCTCCTGAGCCCAGGAGGTGGAGGCTGCAGTGAGCCACTGAGGGACTGTTGCTAAAGAAACTTTTCCTGGGTCCACAAGTGGCTGGTTTCAAATGAAGGAATTTCCCAGGTCTCTGCCTCAGGCAGCTGGGGCACTTTCAGCACCTCCATGCAGACCAGGTAAACTGCTTTGTCTGATCTTCCTACTGGCATGGGAAAGCCAGGTAGGGCTCTTTTGTCCCAAATTCCCATCTAAAGCTCTGGGAGGAAGGGGCTCTATAACTCAGGGTTGTAAAACAAGTAGCCAATCCAGTATCAGAGTCAAAGATCAATCAATCCAGAGGAAGTTTAAAAGAACTCCCATTGGACGAGAACATGAGTGAGGTGGGAATAACTCAAGGGTTAAAACTTAAGCTCCCCCTACCTGAATAGATTCACCTCTCTGGGTCCCCTCCCACAACAGCATGTGAGCTGTCTTCTCACTCTCTCTCTGTCTAAAAAATTGCTCTTCCAAAAAACTCTTTGGGTCCACAATTTTATTCAGACAGGAAACTCACCACGCCTCCAGGGCCCCTTTCCCCATTCATCCGGGTTAGAAAGGCCAAGAACCTACCAGCTGGGTACTCCTCCGGTAACACCCTGATAGTGTCACTGCACTCCTGCCTGGATGGCAGAGAAGACCCCAACTCAAAAAAACAAAACAAAACCAAAATCACAATCTAACTATAACCTTTTAGTTACGTAAAAACAAAGGATACCACAGATAGCAATACATATTTAAAACTACCACATAAGTTGTGTTAGTTTTAAATACTCCAGTACACACTCCCTTTCTGCCTTCCCCATTTCCTTGCTCCACCCAATCCACCAAGTTTCCTTAACAACAACAACAACAACAACAAAAAACACTCTATCAACAGGACTCTTTATATTAGGTGATTTTAAAGATCACTTTTGTGTTATTCTCACTAGCATTCAACTTAGATTTCTTTAAAGATCATTCCCATTTGCTCTAGGCACTTACACAAACAAAAGAATGTAAGTTAAGTTACAGGCAGTGCCTTTCATATTTTATTAAATGAAACCAACTCTCTTCCCTCCTCTGCAATAAAAAATAACAAAGAGAAGAAATTGAATGAAACAATACTTCATGCCTTTACTTATAAAGTCACAGACCATTTTTACTTTCAGCCAGAGAAATTATGATTTTTCTTATGATAAAACAATTCATTAATTTAATATGATAAAGTTGGTTATTCTTCAATTTTTCTACTTCAAGATGTTAGGCGTTTGTGTTCCTGTATTAGATATCTACATCTTTATTAAACGAAAGTAACTCAATCATACATGTTCAAATGTAGTTTTAATTTACCTCATATGAACAAAATTTGAAGTTCTAATAAATAAAAGAAGGATCGTGAGTTTACCTGCTTGACAAGCTTATATCCTTAAACAGAATTCTAAATAAGACAAATGCTTAACTGCTATGAGAAATTCTATAAACATTTCCTGTTTATTTCTGTTTCGTTTTTATAGAGCTATGTTAATATTGTGCCCAGTAAGTAATTTTAAACCACTGTAAACAACCTCTTAAAATAGCTGTGTTTTTCAGAAAGTGTTTACAGTCTTCTTGATTTAAATTTGATTTTTATCTTCATATGTAATGAAATGGTCAAAGTGGTTTATAAACATTTCTTTCCCTCTCCTTTTGTGATAGAATCCAGCAAGTAAAATTATTACTAAATAACACCATGATGTTGTATTTATTTAGCTACAGCTTGGGATCCGGGGAAGGTGATTCATGGTAAACAGAGTTCCATAAGGAAAAAAACAAACAAAAAAAACTTTATTTTCTTTCTCTCTCTTTTTATTTGCTCCCTCTCCCAAACAAACTTTCTCAACAACAAAAATAATGCCATTCCAGAGCTTATTGCTCAACTGTATGAAGTACATCATAACAATGGAACTCTTTTTTGGCAGCTCCATCCATTGAATTCTCACTTCATTTAAGTTTAAAATGATAATGCAATGTCTGCTCTTCACCATGTCCCTGGGAAATAAGGTGTTTACTGACAATAATGTGTAATTGTTTCTTCCTAGAAGACTAGCATGACTGTTGTTTTTAAGTTGTTTCATAAGAGATGATAGTGAGGGGCCACTAAGAACTTAACAGTTGGTATAAAGATTATTTTAAGCTCAAAACCTTTGAGAATCTATAGATGCAGACAGAAGCCTTCCCAGAACTTCCCTAAAAACAGAACTTCTAAAAATATGAGGCTGCCATAAATTCCCAATTCAGGGTGGGACTACCCCTAGTAGGGAGAAAGAGAACACACCTACTATGAGTCCCCTTTGGAAAATTTTAATGCCCTAAAAAGACGAATAGACCAATCATACCTGTATAGATGAACATTATCACAAACTTTTTTATTTTCCCTTTGTTCTCCTAAAAAACCCATTTGTTTTTCCCAAAGAAACCATAGAAGCCTTTCTCCCCTCTCCCTTTCCCCAACTAAGTTAGGTATATAAGCAGGACATTCTAATTGCCTTTGTAATTGCCTTTGTGATTGTAGTCATAAGTTACTCACCACTGAGTCTTTCCATGTGCATTGCATTTGCAAATAAGATTTTTCTCCTGTTTGTCTTTTGTCAGTTTAATTTGCAGTCCTCTTAGAATAAAACCTAAGTGAGTAGAGGAAAAAGTTTTTCCTCCCTGGCACAGTATTCTGTTACTTTTATCATATCTTTTACCAACTATAAAATGTGCTTAGAATCTTTTCCAAAGTCCTGACTTTAGCACTTAATAGCTGGATGAACTACTTCATCTCTGTAAGCCTCAGCCTTTTATTTCTATATGAGGATAAAAATATTTATCTTGCTAAATATTCAAAAGAATTTGAAATATCCTATATGAAACAATAATGTACCAGGTTTAGAATTGCCATTCAGTCAGTGGTGACCTTTTGTATTCTTATTTGCTACTGAAATTTCTAATGATATTTTCTAAGTCTTTGATTTCGATTTTTCTTCTATTATTCAGTATTACTGCCACAGTTACAGCTGGGTAGAAGCTGAGTAAAAGTCATATTTTAAATTACATATTTATAAAGTTAGAGTTTTTACATGACAGAATAAATGGAAACCACTTATCAATTTTTTCCTAATCAAGAACATATATAGATTTTCACAGAAGTAAATTTGTTTCATGATACAGTCATTTTAAAATGAAATGTTAATAGTTACTATAAGTATTCATGAATAACATTGTTATTCAAGGAAAAATATTAGCATAAGGAAGACATTTGGGTTTTACATGTTTCTTGATTTGAAATTATGAGCACTTCAGATTCATATAGTTTTAGAAATGCATAATGCCCTAATATCATACATTCAACTTTCATGGGTAAAATTGAAAAAGGGACTATAAAGTCTCCTATCAACCATGTAACCATATCTACTCTAAATCACAGAAAACAAATATCCAGTGGCTATCATAAAGGAAACACTATACTTAAATTGTTTCCACTTGGATTGTAGGACTTATATGACTCCAATATCTCAATAATTTTTGTTCCAAATATTTTTCCATGGTATAGACAATAACACATTTACATAGTTTAAGAGAAACCTAGTTACAGTGTTCTTCTCAGAAATCAAAGAATGTTACAGATTTAATATAATGAATAGTTTTTCTAGTTTAGAAATTTTAAAGAGATTAATCTTTGTGAAATACAAGAAAGGACTAAGGGGAAAAAGTGTGAATTCTCAAAAATGTGTGATTATATTTAGATTAGATATTCTTCAATGGTCACAAGGTTAAGCTTTTAAGGACACAAAATAATACCAGATAAATTTTCTCTGTCTTGTGTCCTTAAAAGCTTAACTTTGCTACCATGTTGGGATACTTTCTCTTGGTTTTCACCATCTGGGGGACAGGAATTTTAAGCTTCATGTCATAGTTACCCCTAAAAATTATCTTGAACAATTAAAAGTCTTTGCAAGCTGAAAATTGGCTTCTCTAGGCTCCTTCTGCGAAAAATAATAGAAACTGCTCAATTCTGTGAGCTCACCAGTTAAGCCTTTATCTTTTGACAATGTTGGCCCAGGTTTAATTCTTGGCTTCTGGAAAGATTTGTTTCTGGTCTATTATTTGTATAACTTTGCCATTTATTGAGGTTTAGCCCCTGCTATGGATAGCTTCTGATTTCCTGTCTTGAATTTTCCTTTCTCTGAACTACCCTTGGGGAGATCCCAAATCTTGTAAAAAAAAAAAAAAAAAAAAAAAAAAAAAAAAAAAAAAAGAAATTAATTACCATTTGTTTGAAGGACCTGGGGGGTTAAATTTGGTAAAGTTAAAAAGCCAAAAATTTTTGGTATT